>ML110880.1:0-126837 GCA_003697995.1 Taxidea taxus jeffersonii
GGCTGCAGACCCTCCCCACCCCTCTCCAACCTGCCCCCCACACCCAGGCAGGGGCTGGGGCTTGCTGGGAGCAAAGGCACCACAATAGTAGCAAAGAAGAGCCTTGTCGTCACACCAAGGCCTTGGCTCCTAGGAACTGGGCTCCTGGCCAAGTAAATTCCCAGGCAGGGACCAGAAATCTAATAATATCAGCTCATATTCCTGAGGCAACTTTAATTTTTCAAAACACGCTTTACATCAGTTACTAGGTCCCCAGAAGAACCGTGAAATACTACCATCCCAGTTTGCAGAAGCGAAAGATGAGGCCAAGAAAAAAGCAACCTGCCATGAGTCCTGTCCAGGCCAGCAAGAGAGGGGATCTGCTTCATTCATCTCTTCAACAAGATGGGGTGCTTTTCTGTGCCTGGCCTTATGCTGGGTGCCAGAGATACAGTGAACAAGGCAGACAGCCACCCTTTCCCCCTGGACTTTAGAATCTAGTGGAGAGACTAACGATACACTTGTACACAAATGGCTTCAACAACACATTCTTGGAGCAGTGTGACGAAGGTTAGATGATGAGGGTCAGATGCTGGGGGTGCGGAGGGGCGGAGGAGGACCAGATGGGGTGGTCAGGAAAGGCCGCTCTGGGGAGATGGTCTTCCAATGGAGACCATGAGGGTAAGAATCAGCATCCTTGGAACCAGGATTCCAGGCAGAGAAAGCACGTGTCCGGTCTCTGAGGCAGGTAAGAGCCAGCCTGGTCAAGGATGGGCAGGGAGCAAAGCAGGGAAGACAGAAGGCCACACCCAGGAGGGGCACAGAAGCCACAGTAACTCCAAGAATGAGGGAAAGGCAGGGAGGAGTTCGGAGCAGGAGTGGGATGTGAACTCACTTTGGCGTGTTTCAAAGCTGTTGGAGGTTGTTCTGGAGCAGGAGGGGAGGAGTGAGAACACCTGATGGGCTGTGGCAGCCAACCAGGTGAGGGAAAGGGAGGGGGAGGGGGGAAGGGAGAGGGCCCTTGCCAGGTGGCCTGGCGGCGAGGGGAGAAGGCAGTGAGCTGGTTGGAGGGACTGGAGGGTCCAGCGCCAGGCAGGAGTCCAGACATCAAGCCAAAGGACAGTAAGGGCCAGGCTCACCTGACAGGAAGTCCCGGACCTGCTGGATGAGGAGCCTCATGCGCCTGACGTCTTCCTCCATCTGGGAGCGGCTGGCACTCACCTGGGTCTCCAGGTGCTGAGCGTCTGACTGCACCTTCAAGGCTGCGGTCTCAGCTGCCTTGATCTGCCAGTACACGCTATAGGTCAGCAGCGGTCAAGGCCCCAAGAGAGCCTCACAGCAGCCCTCAGGGATTCTGTGGACACCCGCTACCCACCATCTACCAGGGAAACACGGAGCGCTAAGCTGGTTTGGCTCTGGAAGCAATGATGTGGAGTCAGGTGAAAAAGCCCAAATCACTGGCCCCCCTCCTCGACCTCTCACTTGCTGTGGGGCCTCAGACAAGTTACTTAACCTCTCTGGACTTGTGTCTCCTGACTTGTGAAATAAAAACTGACTTGCCTTGGGGGCTCTATCCCCTTAGCCTTGCCCAATGTGTGCCCACCACACCGCTTCACCTACCATTTGCCGGGTCTGCTGGAGCTGGGCATTGAAACCCTGCAGCTGCTGGGCCACCTGCCCCGCCATCTGGAAGGCCCCACCCGCTCTGGGGAGGGCACCTCTGCAGTGAGGGCCACATGCTGTGCCATTGTCTTGAGGACACAGCTCTCCAGGGCACACTCCTGGGGTACAGGCCGTCTGCCTGGAGCCCCCGCAGAGCTGTGGAGAGAAGGGGGCGTCAAAGAGGGTACCCAAAGCTCTTCAACAAGCACTTCCAGCCCACACCCAGGGAACAAACAGCCAGACATCTCCATGGCAACCAGGCACCAAAAATGTGTTTCCTTGGCAACCACTAAGCATATGGTGAGGGGCCAAAGATCAGGATGAGTGGGGGCTCGGGGCAGGTTCACACTGCCCCAGGAAGAGACATGGCAGCAGCTGGTGTGTGACAAGATGGAGCAGGGAGATCTTGGACGTGGAGTTCCACGCTTTGAGTCACCTTGTTGATGGTGGGTGTCAGATCAGGCAAGGAAGCCACCTCCAGCCTCAGGGCCACAAGCTGGGAACCGCTGACTCCGGCTCCTCCTCCCAGCTGACCCTCCAGCCTCTCTGCCTCTCTCCGGCTGTCCCTGAGCTGCACGAGCAGGTGGAAGCTGTCGGAGACCTGCTGGGCAGCCTGGGAGGACCGCTGGTAGGCTGCACTCAGCACCCGGAAGGCCCCTGGGGGAAGACAAGAAGGGAACTGAGCTGCCCTGGCCCCTGAGGCCTGGAGATGGAGAAGCAGCAGGTGCGGGGCCAAGGCGGGGCTCAGCCTCCCGTGCACCTGAGCAGCCCTCCTCACCCAAAGGATTCGCGCCGCTTATTCTCTCAAACTGGTCCTTCTTGCTCTGATACGTAATGAGGAGACGATTAAAGCTTCTGTCCAGATTCTTCAGGTCTTCTGAGAGGGACAAGGCCTCCTCCTCTACAGGCAGATCAGGCTGCAGGCCCTGGAGAGTCTGCCTGTGATGAGAGAAGAGCTTTCACAAAAATTTGGGAGAGGGGCTGCCTCCCCAGAACCCGCCAGCCCCTGGAGAAAGCTCTCTGAGTCTCTGAAAGAGAGAGATCTTCAGCAAAGGCCACAGAATGCAGACTCCACAGGCTGAGGAGGATTCTGCCAGACAAAGGCCGAGAGAGCCAGCCCAGGTTCCCTCCATCCCTTGGCAGGCAGATCACCAAAACCTCTCCTTCCCCGACTTTATGTGACTCTACCATCCTGAGCCTCCCGCACCTTCCCAGAGCTGGCTTCCATGAGCCCCTCCTCCTTGACTTGCTGCAGGCTGACATCAGCTTTCCCCCCATATCACCTGCTTGCCAGGCTCCCAGGTCTCTCCTCTGCAGCCCACACCTCCCCATGAGCAACCATAGCTGTTGGGGGGGTCTCCACCCAAAGTGGGTCAGGATCCACCAGCCCTGGCCCACAACCATTCAGCTCTCCTCTTTCCCCATCCCCTTTACTGGTCTACCAACCGCCAACTCCCTCCCACAAACTTTGCATTCTTTACCCACAGACTTTGCTCTGGCACAGAATGTCCCTCCATGGACACCCTTCCATGCCTGCTTTTTTCAGCCTAACAAACACCAACTCAATTCTAAGACTTAGGTCAATCCCACACCTGGATGGTTCTGGGCACTGAAAAATCAGCTAATGCGTGGGGGAATGCAAACTAATTATAGAAACTTCCAGAACCAAACCTAAGAAGGTGCCTCTGCTGGTAGGAAGGAGGCGTGGGTGGGACCGCTCCCATTCCAAAGGCAAATACAGGTTATTTTTAGAGCCCCTGCCTCTCAGATGCCCTGCACCAGGGTGACTAATCCCAAGCTGACTCTCTCCCACGGGCAGCACTGGGCACTTGAAAGAACACTGGGGCTCCTGCCTGCACTCGGAGTCCCAGCTCTGCCCCTTAGTGGCCACGTGACTGTCCCACCCCTGTCTGTGCCTGTTTCCCCCACCTGCAAAACGGAAGTAATGACACCCAGCACACCAACCTCACAGGACTGCTGTGATAGTTCAAAGAGAGCGTGCATGTGAGAATGTTCTGTAAACTGTAAAGGGCTGTGCCAGCAGAAGGAAGGACCAGCACGTGCCACTTATGTGAACCCACATGAAGGAATTCTTCCTGGTGCTCGGCAGGGAAGGGGAAGTTTACCTGATAGAATAAACGGTGTTGGCCACCTGGGACACCTCCTGCTCGGTGACCGAGGAACGGGAGAGGATTGCTTGGATCCGCTCTATCTGGCTCTTCGCATCCATGATCCAGGAGGTGAGGCCAGGATCCTCCAGGCCCTGCCCCGGCCACAGGCCGGCGGTGGCATTGCGGACGCCACTGAGGCGCAGGGCCTGCCCCCGGAGGTCGGCATCGTAGATCTGGAAGCAAGGGTGGCAGGCCACGCACACCGGATAGCGGTCACAGTAGCCTCGCTGGCACTGGTCACAGCGGGGTCCCGTCAAGCCAGGGCGGCAGAGGCACCGGCCCGAGGCCTTATCACAGCCTGGGCCCTCAGTTCCCCGGAAGTCACAGTCACAGGCTAAAGCGGGTAAAGACGGTGGTCAGGGTGGGGGGTCAGAAACCAAAGGCATGTGTGGGGAGAGCCTGAAGCAAGGTCTGACCTCAGGGCCCATAGACAGGACTTGGAACAGCAGACAGTCAAGGCCAGAACAAAATCACGGCAAGGGCAGCAACGAAAGCAAGCCCTCGCTTGGCACCTACTGTGTACCAGGCACCGCCCTCAGCTAGACACCCACCGGCTCGCACAGCCGCTCGGTGACGAGTCAACCACTCCTTCCCCCACACGTGTAGACAGCAACAGGCACAGAGATATTAAGTGCTATGTGCCCTCAGGAACCCGAGGCCGTGGGGACAGCCGCTGGCCCCAGCCACTTGGCAAGAGGGAGGCCGCGCGAACCAGACCCAGGTCTGCACGCTCCATGTCCTGCGCTCCTGTGGCTGCTTGTCAGACTCTGGGGAACCCACACCTCTCCCCTCAGGACTCACTTTCTCCCTCTAGGAGGAAACTCCTCCCCTCCCTGCTGCTGCCCTGGAAGATGGCTTCTGGGAAGTGCTGTCTCAGGGCAACAGGGAGTGAAGCACCCCCCCTCCCCGCCAGTCATGAGGACAGAGAGGACAGCCTGACACCAGGGCGCCTGGGGCTGGCTGGAGCAGTGGTGGGGAACACACGCTCTCAGGGGGCTGCCAGGGCCCACCCCACACGCTCCAATACAGGCCGGACTCCTACACCACAGACCCTGCCGCATGCCCTCTACGCACTGCCCAGAGACCCGCGTCCCCCTACTCAGTAAGGCACCCACCACGGCACGTCGTGCCAGCATCTCCGTACGTCCGGTCGGGACACTGGCGTATGGCTGCCGCACTGCACGTCAGGCCACCAAACCCTTCTCGACAGGGGCACTGCCCCGTGAACTGTGGGGGAGAGCACCGTGAGGGGAGCGTCCCTCGCAGGCCCGGCCGTGTCCTGGGATCGGGGCCTGGGTCCCAGATCCCTGGTTGGCACACAGGGTCCAGGATGTGCTGACCGCCCGCAGAGCGGGTGTGCCCCCAAAACAAGGACGCCCATTCAGAGATGGGCTGGGATGTCAAAGCCCTGAATGGCTCTGCAGAAGGCTCAGATCCACACCAGGAGGGAAATCCGGTGGCCTCCCCAAGGAGAACGGGGACAGAAGCAGCCCAGTATGACTCCGGGCAGCATGCGGGGGAGACAGAGGTGGGTGGGCAGGCCCCCTTTCCTGCAGAGGGACCCCGGAGGCCACCCCCTCTTATACCTGGTTGCACTGGGGGCCGAGGGAGTTGTGAGGGTCACAGGCACACGGCTCACAGCCCCGACCGCTGGCCAGCTTCCAGTGGTAGGGAGCGCACTGGTCACATTTGGGGCCCACCACGTGGGGCAGACACAGGCACTGCCCACTCTCCTCATCGCACGGCATGTCCCGACGAGACCCCAGGACGCTGCAGTCACAGCCTGCAGGACAGAGGGTTACTCAGCTCACAAAACCACCAAAGCACACCCCTAGAGGACACATATCAGGGAGAGGGCCCGGCCTGGGGAAAGAACCAGCCAGGGTCATTCTTTCCAGATAACCTGGCTGACTCAGGAGGCCTGCCTGGCACCTGACCACCAGCCCTCCCTCCCTCCAGCTGACTCAGTACCACCTTCCAAACCGGTCCTGTGCTGCCACCTGCTGGACAACCGGGGCATGGCACCCGGCCCCCAGCATATAGCCCTGTGAGCTAAGTCAGGTGGCTGGGGGCCCACCTCATCCTCCCCACGCTACCCCAGGCTGGGTCCCTCTACTTACGGTGACAGCCCTGCGGGTTGGCATAGGTGAGTCCTGTAAATCCTGGCTTACACAGGTCACAGCGCTCCCCCTGCACATGCTCCTTGCACACGCACTGCCCGGTCCCTGGGTCACAGGGAGCTCCCGGCACCGCCCCATCGGGGTCACACTCACAGGCTGAGAGACAAAAGCAGCCACCACAGTGAACATAAAGAAGAAAAGCAGAACGTGAAGAGCAGACTGTAGAAGCCAGACTGCCTGGTTCAGATCTTTATTGCACCACTTACGAGCTTACAACCTTGGTCAGGTTACTTAGCGCCTCTGGGCCTCAGTTACTGCATCTCTAAAATGGGTACAATGATACAACTCTCAGAGATTCCCTCTGAGGAATAAATGAGTAAATGAAAAGCAGGTAGAACAGTGTTTGCCACATGTTAAATACTATTGAAGGTCTTTCCCAAACAACCGCTGTGTGCCAAGCACTGAGCTGGGCATGCTTGCCTGTTGCTCTGTGTAATCCTCATGACAGCCCGGAAAGGTGGGGACACACTCCAGGTCACCCAGCAAGTAACTGCGGGAAACAGAAGTCGGCTTGCCTTTCTCACTCTTTCCATACCCCGGCGACAGCAACGGAAGCGAGCCAGCGCTCTTCCACGCCCACACCCAGACCTCTTGCAGGCCTTTCAAAATGCAGATTCTTCTTCTATCAAAAAAGTCCTTTGCGATTAACCTCGCCTGATTCAGATCAGTTCGGTCCACTCTGCTCTGTGCCGGGTGACATGTGTCCCTTGTGGACATGCTAAGTCACTCCGGGCTGTTTCATGTTCCTTCGGGAAACACTTCTTCAGCATCAGCTGACAGCATGACTGTCATGGTGCTAGGGCCTGAGGACAGAGGGCTAAGCCCTGCCCTGGAGGAGTTCTCAATATTGGGGGGGGCGGGGAGAAAACTACAGAGCAAACCACACTGCCGTGGTAAAAGCGTAAAAGCGGTCCCAGAAATGCAGACAAAGGGCTTTGTCTGCCTTTGTCATATGTGGTTTCCATTGTCAAACAGTGTGTGTTTCCTGACAGCAGGAATTATCTCTGCTCTTTACTTTTGTCTCTCCTATGTCCAAAATAAGAGCTACCTAATTATCAACTGACTGACTGATCAACGACCCAGAGAGGCTACGGGATTTGCTTAGAAGTGCACAGCTAAGTCAAAACAACCGCCCCCCAAGTCCTGACAAACAAGCAAGGCTTCATGCTTCCTGAGGGCTCCTGTGTCCCCAGGGAGAGTGTGGATGGACGATACCTGGGTCCCCAGAGCCCCGACTCACGGATACAGGTCTCCTGAATGGGCGCGCCAGGACGCCGGTTGCGGAAATAGTGCAGCTGACAACGCTCGCAGCTCTTGCCCTCGGTGTGGTCCCGGCAGTTGTCGCACACACCTCCATGTGTCCCCTGGCTCGCGGCAAACACAGCTGGGTCGAAGTGACAGGTCTCCGAGTGCCCATTGCAGTCACACCCTGAAAAAGGAGATTTCCGGGGCTGACCCACAGAGCAGCCCTGCTTCCGTCCACAAAGCATGTTCCACACGAATACACTGGCAACTCTTGCAACTCTGCAAGATGTTCAGGTCTAGAAAATGGGGAAACTGAGGCCCAGGGAGGCTTGTGTAACTCATTTAAGATTATATGTCCAGTAAGAAAGCAGACTAGACTAAGAACGCAGGCCTCCTACCTCCCAATGTGGGAACTAACCCAAGAATAACACCCATGTGGGGCCAAAAAGGGAGCCCTTTGAATGATCCATTCCAGCCCCCAACCTCCACTGCCACCACGGACCTCCTGCTGGGTCACAGCCTCTTTCTGGGCTAGGGACCCTTGTTTCTCCCACTTCTGCAGAGAAAGGCCCTGACTCCAGGAGGCCCTCTGAAGTAAGGAACCAGGTATGTCCTACACAGGATAAGGCAAGTGGAGGGGACAGAAGAGGGAGGATCTGGGGATACCATGAAGGCCGTGTGGCATCGGGAGCACGGACCAGCCTTGGTCCCTCTGGGCCTGGCTGAGAAGAAGGTTTAGGGAGGCAGAGAGTGGCTGCAACCCAAACTCTCCATCACCATAGAATAAGGAGAGCCTCCCTTACAGGCGTGTGATCAAAATTAGATTTAAATAGTAAAGAACAGTCTCTCCCAGTGTCCAGGTGAGATCACTGAGGCCCAGAGGGGCCGGCACCCCCCCACAGCCACTACAGGGGCGGGGTGAGTCCAGGACCCTACGCTGGCATTCGTGGGGGTCCTGGTCACCCGCGGGTCTCCAGGGCTGATCGTTGTGGAAGGGTGCGCAGCGCTCACAGTTGGGGCCGGCAGTGTTGTGCTGGCAGACACAGACGTCATGGACCTGGGAAAGGGGCCACCAGTTAGCAAGAAGCATTCTCAAAGGAACGTCTCAGCCAGCTCCCCTCCCCCTCTACCCCCCCCACTCAGGGTCCACCTCCGCCAGTCTTCGCTCGGCTCCAAGGACACTCCCGGCTGCCTTCTTGTGTGCTGTTGTGTATGTGTGGCTGTATGTGTGTGTGTGCACATGCGTACATGCATGTGCCTGTCCTTGTACTCTAACTAGGCTTTTTATTTTATTTATTTTTTTTTTAAAGATTTTATTTATTTATTTGATGGACAGAGATCACGAGTAGACAGAGAGGCAGGCAGAGAGAGAGGAGGATGCAGGCTCCCTGCCGAGCAGAGAACCCAATGCGGGGCTCGATCCCAGGACCCTGAGATCGTGACCTGAGCTGAAGGCAGAGGCTTAACCCACTGAGCCACCCAGGCGCCCCTAACTAGGCTTTTTAAAGCTCATTCCTAGGGCACCTGGATAGTGCAGTCAATTGAGCCTCTGACTCTTGGTTTCGGCTCAGGTCCTGATCTCAAGGTCGTGGGATCAGCTCCACATTGGGCTCCGCCCTCCATGCAGAGTCTGCCTGGGACTCTCTCTCCCTCTCCCTCCGCCCTTCCCCTGTGCTCACTCTCTCTCTCTCTCTCAAATAAATAAATACATCTTGAAAAAATAACTAAACAAAAGCTCATTCCTTGCCCTTGGACATCTCCCTAAAGCCCAGTCCAACGCAGCACCTGGAAGGTGCCCAGACACCCTTATTGTCAAACTCTGATTCCAGAACTTTGTGGACCCTCTGGAGATTTATGTTCTAATAATCTTTGACCACAGCTGCTTGGCTAATGGGACTGTTATGATCAATTGTTACTAGACTCATGAAGATATAAAGACAGAATAGATATCACGTGCTCACTGTCTTCTGAATTAAGCCCAACACCCTCAGCCTGGCAGGAAGGCCTGGGATGGCATCTGCCCCATCTTCACTTCCCCTCGGAACAGCAGAGCCGAGCTGCACCTCCAGCTGCACCCCACGCAAGCCGTTTTTCCCCACCTCTTGGCCTTTACTGATTTTTTCTTCCCGCCCGGAATTCTCTTCTTCCTCTCCTCACCAGTGAGATCCTGCCAGCTGGAAGGGCACCTTCTCCACCGGGCCTCCCTGATTCCTCCACTTCCGTGGATCTCAACCCTGGATGTAACTCCAGAGTCATGGGGGAAGCTTTTTTAAAAAATACCATTGCCAGGCCCAATTCAGATCCACATCTCAGGGACAAGGCCCAGACATGGGTGCTCTTTAAAGCGGTGATTCAAGGGGTGGGGGCATGACCAGATTCGAGAACCCCTGGGGCTGGGTGTGCCCTGTCCCTCCTCCTGCAGTCCCCAGAACATTGTATTCCTGTCAGCACTGAGTCCTCTGCAGCCTGTGTTCTGCTCCTTCGTCTCCAGGCCCTAATGGATGACACACTCCTGGAGCTGGTTCCCCTCTGGCCTCGTCTGCAGCCCTGGGCAGGAGCTGGCCTAGCCATGGGAAGGATGAAGCTGCCCAGGGCTCCCAGCACCTGTTTCCCTTGCAGGCCATTTTACTGTGACTGCTTGTGCCCCTCCACCCCCAGGGCATATGAGTTCTCTATGTTAACCTAAGAATCAGAGCTCCAGAAAAGCGAAATGACAGCTTCCTCTGCCTCGGAGCCCAAAGTTCCCTCCCCTCTACTGATGGTTCTCACATTTCCTTTCCTAGCAAAAGTGCCAAGGTTGCTGGTGAAGCTAGAGCTTCCCTTCCCATCCCCACTGCATCTGAGTCAGCTGCTCTGGGATAGACTTAGCAAGATGGGAGACTCTCTTCTCTCACCCAGCCCCGGACCTCGCCACTAGGTGGGACTAGAGTCCCCATATCAGTGCCTCTCCACCCTGGCAGCACTGAGAATCCCCTGGAAGCTTTAAGAAACCAGTAATAAAACTGGAATATCTAAGGACAGAGACTCCCCAGGAAATTATAGCGTGTAGCCAGGACTGAGCAGCATCGCCTTAAGCTCCCCGCGAGACCCACAGATGTGCTTAAGGGTGACTGAAAATCAAATCGTTCCAAGCCAGACGACAGGCTTAGGAAGGGCTACAAAATTTCTGATCTTTGAAGGAATCATCACTTAGACTCTTTTCCACTCTCGCTAAAATGTTAAAGACCGTCGTCTTAAATTGAGCGCCCTCTGTTGTTTTATAGGGGCCCCCAGAACGTCCTCCGTCCGCTGTGGTCTTGCTCTCTCCCCTCAGCCCTTCCCACCAGGGACTGTCACCTGCTCTGCTGCAGAGGGGCCAGCAGAGGCTCCAGGCTGAGGGGCGCAGCGGTCAGCGTGGCCGTGGCAGAAGCAGCTGCCTTGCAGACGCAGCTGGGACACGGCATAGTAGGCGCTTGGGGGGTAGTAGCCTCTCTGGGGCACAGGGGCCAGCCTGGTGAAGTTGACTCTCAAGTTGGTGATCTCCCCCAGCTCTGAGAGGGGGCAAACAGTGAGGGGGGGGTTGGGCAAGGGAAAGTAAAGAAAGGAAGTTAGATGCAAAATCAAGTCTCCTAAGGCAGGATGAATAAGGAAAGGAATTCTGATTTCACCACCCCATCTGCTCAATGGAATAAGCCGGGTGAGTATTAAATCCAACCATGTGGACAGAAATAAGAAAGACCAGGGAATTCCTGTGACCCAAGTTCCAACCAACCAACCGTTTCAAGTCCCAAATTTCAAGTTTTGCTCCCCACCCATAGTCCCACCACAAGCAGGAGTAACCACACTGACCTTGAACTTTTTGACTGTGAGTGGCTGGAATCCCAGATGCTAAATCCATAATGTTAAGTTGAACCTACAGAGAAAGTGGGAGGGAAGACCTGGAGAAGAAGTAAACTTGGGATACCCCAAGCTCAGAGGAAGTCTCCCTTCCCACCAATGCTCCATCTCTGTCTCGTGGCTCAAAGATCCTTCTCACCTGGAACCCTGAGCAGACCATGGATGTGAGGCCTGCCAAGCACCCTGAGGGAGTGAGAGGATCACTGGGCCCTAAATGTGTGTGTGTGTGTGCGCGTGCGTGCGCGCGCCCCCGCGTGCCTGTGCATGCACACAGGTGTAGATAACTTCTCTCCACTTGAAAAAAGGGATATCCCAAGAATTTCCTGATTTCCTTGGGTCAAAAATAATAGTAAGATGTACAATGTACACATGAGGGTTTAGGGGATACTAATTTTGCAAACACCTCGGATGATGAGAAGACCCTGGGCCCACTGACTCACGGATGTGGTCACCACCACTCTCCAGACAGCCCCCATTTCCACGATGCTTTCCCTTTTTCATAAAAACAGCTCATTCTATGGGACTCCAGAGTCTTCATGACAGCCCTCCACAAATCAGGAAGACGTCCTGTGTTCCACTCTGGAGTCTAGGGAATGTGGTCAGTTAACATGGGTGTGGGCTGGGCTGTAACTCAGGAGGACTTGTTCCCGTGAAGGAAAGAGGCACCGTCCACGGGGAGCTGAGCACTGAGTTCGGGGAGAGAGCCTGAACCAGAGAAGGGATGACAGAACCCGAAGCCTCCCTCAAGTGCTGGGGAGAGGAAAGGCAGTTAGGAAAGGATCCTACCCCAGGTGCGAAGAGTCAGGGAGAGTTTTGAGCTGTTTCTAGAGGCAAGTTCTCTGTTTCTCGCTCAGGGCTTAAGTTCCAGTGACCCGGACCTATGGCTTGTGCCTGAATTTCCCTAAGGGCCAGATGGAGGGAGAGATTAAACTGAGAATCATTCTTATGTTCAGCCCTATCCAGGTGAAATCAGAGCTCGAACTCAATTTGTGTAATTTACTCACTTGGATCTAAACTAACCATCTCAAAGTCCTCGCACTGAAGGAGAATGGATTTTACCCTTTCCACGATGGAACGTGCCAAGGAGCCGGGGGGGCAGCGGCTAAGAAAGAGGGCAGGGTTAGGTGACGCAGTGCCCTCGACATGTTTTTGAAATATTCCTCCTGAGCACCAAAGGGGACAAATAGCAGATATTCTGGAAGTGGCTAGGGAGCACACGAGACAGCAAGGCGCCCGAAGGGGCCGTCTCTTCTCCAGGGTCTGGGGGACTGTGGGAGCAACGTGGGTGTCAGGGACCCCCACCACACACATACACAACCATGTGTCTATTTTTCAGAGTCCTCTCTACCTACCTTCCCCCCATCCGGGCGCCCACTGGGTCTCTGGGGCAGGGACTGGCACCGGACATCGTGCCAGCTCTGGGGCTGGCCCTGGCGGACCCGGGGGAAGGCGGAGGTGCAGTCGGCTGCCAGGTACTGGTACACCTTCCAGGTGTTTCCAAAGTCCGAGGAGCGCTCAATCAGCATCCCAGCGGGCATGGGTCCCTGCAGAGACAAAGACCAGGTAGGGGCCTTGCTGGAAGGGGCCGGAAGGGGCCACCAGAGAGACACGATCACCAAAATGGGCAGGTAAGTGCACAGGTGGTTCCCCCGAAAGAATCACAGTGAGGGAGGGAGAAGAGGCGTGAGAGGGGCAAGTGGGCTTCAGGGCGTCTGGGTCCAATTCTCCTGACAAACACTGGCCCCCTCCGATGTCCCCCAGGGGAACTGTGGAAACCAAGGGAAAGGTGATCTACACTCTACAGGAACGTGATCCTTGCTCAGCCCACCACCCAGTGGTCAGGCCAGAAAATTATCCCATAGCCAAATGTCCGGGCCCTCCAACCCTCCCTCCCCACCTCATTGGACAGGTTTTCCTAGCTGACTGTCTGACCCCCCATGGGTCTGCATTAGCTAAAGATGAAGGACAAGCCTCTCAGCATGACACATGGTGTCCTTCTTCCCCGGGGGTTGGGGGGGAGAACACCCATGTCTGGGGCTCTCAATGCTGTCTCTACACTGATGGCTCCCAGCTTGCACCACTTCCTCAGACTACAGGTTCGGAAACCCAGTCTCGAAACAGATCCCACACCAGGCCCTGTCTCCAGCTTCACGGCCCATCCCCCTCACCTCTCTCCCGAAGGTGCCCCCCGACCTCCCTGGTGTTCGCTCTCACCTTGGTCACACCCACCGCCACACACAACATGGATGGTGTCATCCTTCTGAGAAAAAACCTAGACCAGCTTCCCACTGCTCTTCTTTTTCTAGCTTTATTGAGAGTATTGACATATATGTAAATTTCAGACGTACAGTGTGATGTTTTGCCCCATGTACCTACTGCAAAATGATTATTGTCATAGTTACACATCCATCCCCTCCTGTAATTCCCATTTTCTGTGTGTGGTGGTAACATTTCCAGTAAGATTTCCAGTTTTCTAAGACACTAAGTTTTCAGTACAGTCCCCACACTATACACTAGATCTCCAGAACTTATGTTATAGCTGGCAGTTCGTACCCTTTCACCAACATCTCCCCATCCCCTGCCCCCTGCCCCCCAGCCCCTGGCACCCACCCTTCCAGTCTCTTTTTGTGTGGGTTCAGCTTCTTTAGATCCCATATATAAGTGAGAACACCTAGTGTTTGTCTTTCTTCGACTTATTTCTCTAAGTGGGATACCCTCAAAGTCCACCTATGTCATCACAAAAGCCAGGATTTCCTTCTTTTTTAGAGTTGACTATCCCATTGTGGATAGACGTATGGACAGGGCTTACATCTTCTTGTCCGTTCATCTGCTGGTGGACACTTAGCTTGTTTCCATGTCTCAGGCTATTCTGAATGGTGCAACAATGAACAAGCAGGTACAGATATCTCCTCGAGACAGGGATTTCATTTCCTTCTGACATATACCCAGGTGGAATCGTTAGATCATAGGGTAGTTCTATTTTCAGTTTGTTGTTCATTGGTGGCTACATCAATTTATGTTCCTACCCACAGTATGTGAGGGCTCCTTTTTCCCCACATCCTCACCAACACATATATTGTATCTTTTGGATCGTAGCCATTCTAACAAGGATGGGGTGATAGACCCATGCAGTTTTTATTTGCATTTTTCTGATGATTAATGGTGTTGAGCATCTTTTCATCGGCCTGCTGGTCATCTGTATGTCTTCTTGGGAGAGATATCTATTCAAGTCCCCTGCCTGTTCTTGCATAAGTCTGAACTCCTGACCAGGTCCTGTGCTACATGGGCCTCTCTCCTCAGCGAATCTCAGGCCCTTTGCACCTCCACCTTTCCAAGCCCTCAGCTGCACAATGCTCCTTTCCTCCTCAGAGACTTCGTTCAGGTTGTTTCTTTTGCCTGAAATGCTCTTCCCCTTTGTGGGCTCCTTCTCATTTTCTGTTCTCAGCTTAAATGTCACCTCCTCCCAAGATTTTTCTTACCGATCTAGCACACATTCTTCTGCCCACACTCTGCCCACCTTACCCCATTCCAGCATTTTGTTTGTTTCCTTCATAAATGTCACCACAATTTCCAATCATTTATTTGCTGGCTTGCTGCTTCTGATTCCTCTCCCCCTAGACCAGGGTTTCCCAGCCTTTGGCTGTGTTAATATTTGGAGCTGGCTAATTCCTGTGTGGCCCTCCCAATCATCACAGGACGATTAGCAGCAACCCTGACCTCTACACAGGAAATGTCAACAGCATACCCATAGTTGTGACAACCAAGAATATTTCCAGAAATTGCCAAATATCCCCTGTTTGAGAGCCACTACAGTAAACCACAGGTCCCCCTGTCTGTCTTGCTCTAGGTGCACCCCCAACATCTGGCACACACGAGGCACTCAGTCATTCATTGAATGAATGCACAAAGCTTTAGTCCACTTCCCTCCTCCCCATTTATGTCTGTAAACTCATCTCTCGCCAGCTTGTAGCTTTCCACATCCCTACTTCTCACCACCATATACACATTTCCCCCTCCAGACCCTCTATATGCAATCCCTTGCCCAAGCCCACCCCCCTACCATTACATACCTTCTTGCCTCTTGCCTCTCCCCTCCAGGCCTTTGCACTTTATGGATGGTCCTCTTTTGCCAAGAATGAACTTTGCCCTGTGCCTGGTTATTAGTGTCCTACAAAGGCTCACCTTTTCCTGGGCATTCTGTGACTCCCCCCGCCAAAGACAGACCAAGTTGGACACCCCTCTGTGGTCCCAGCACCAATTCCTACCAATACCAGAGCACCTGTCATACCTCCTCATCAGTCCTGTCTTCCCAATATAAACTAGAGCAATGTGAGAACCATGGTTTAGCTTTATCCATCATTCCACCCCTAACATCTGTCTCCCAACCTAACATACAACCAGTGCTCAGTACATGTGTAGCAAGAACGGACAAGTAAATGAATGAGTGAGTAATGCGCACGCAGTGTAACTAACAATATCCATCCAGATGAATGCTGCCCTTCAAAGGTGTCCCCTTTAGACATGGCATTTATTCAAGTGATACTGCCATTTCTCAAAATACTTTTGACCTTTTCTTGAAGAGAGGATCTCAGAGCTAACTTTCTGAGCCAAGGAAGAAATTAGATCCTATCGCTTTTTATTCACAGCTCATTTTAGCTCCTGAAAATGATATCACCCTTCGTGATCACCTAATCGTATTAACTGAGCTTGATCCTTAAATATTTGACTATTTCTGGAGAAAGAATAAAATCAAATCTTCTCAAAAAAAAAAAAAAAAAAGGGAGGGGGCCTATGACAAATGTACAAAAATGTTCCCTCCCAAAGGAGTATCTCAGGAGGCTGGTCTAAAAGCAGAATCCGAAAGTTACTCTGAGACGTGACAACAGTGAATGGCCCACCAAGGGCGCTGCTCCCAAAGCACATCTTTCATAAGGATGGGCCAGTTACTGGCTGTTTGTTAAACTCAATCTCATCAGCAAAAGCATTAAACATACCAAGAATATATGACTGCATGATAACTGACCAGGACCAGTGAAACTGGTGCTTGGCAGAGCTGAATGAATCAGATGGGCTGAGGATGGAGAATACAGAGAGGAAACAGATCCATAACCACGGCACGGCCAGGACAGGGGGCCTGGAGGTGCCACTGTGCTCCCAGCAGTGGGCCTCTTCTGTCACCTCCACCCAGACTCAGGGTAAGTGTCCCCTTAGCCTGGAGAAGTGGAGCCCACTTCCTCATCACCCAAGCCCAGGGAGACAAGGACACTGTGCTCTCCCTAAGCCCAAGCCCACATGGCCCAGGGTCCCCCTCTCCTGCCCACTGCCATCCCCAGGAAGCAAACCTTAAAATCCATCATGATGTCTTGAAGCTGGAACCTCCTGTCCAGGTCCAACTGCAGAGAGACAGGGTTCACATCTGGAAGGACCAAAAGTAGAAACTTTAGACCAGAGAAATTCTACCTTCCCAGACCTGAAAAAGGCTCTGGACTCTATCAGCTCTGGGAAGTCGGAAATGCTAATGTCCATCCTCTGGTTTCCCTCTCGAGAGGAGTGGTACCAACGTGCTTCTCCCTGTATTTCCTACTCAAGATCCCACCTGTCCTTGGCCAAATTTCCTTCCCATCATCTCTTAATGACCCTAACACACTAAAGGATTTCAACATTGTCTGTTCTACAAGCTCAACTCCTACAACAAGCTCACTGCAACTAAGTGGGGGGAAATAAAGGTATTCTTCACTCTTCTTACCCTTTCCTCAACTTCTAGCAAATTCTTCTACCTACAACATCTGAGAGACCTCAAATATAGAGGCAGAAGGTCTGTCAACCACGCATGTCCTACCACTGTAAGAAATGCCTGGGACACCCAAAAGGGCTCCCAGGCACCCCCAACCACCTCCCACTCTGTGGGACCTCCCACAAGTTTGGGCCCCTGGAGGTGGCCAGAGCTCACCGTTCTGTGACTGCCACCAACGCATGGGGCCAGAGGACGAAACCACATTCTCCACTCGGTGACCGTTGTAATTATGAGGCAACCTAGAGTCACACTTGCAGCATTTCATCTGCCACTGTGGGAGAGGGAATCAATAGAGTCTTGTGAGAGGGGTCCAGACAGGATTCCCTCCTGCATCCTGAGAGCCTAGAACTTCCCCTATGTGAAAATCCTACCCCCAGGGATCCAGTGGTTTCATTCACACCATTAGAAGGATTAGCATCTTAAAACAAGGCTACTGGTCATCTTTGAATATAATTCTTTTGGGTTCCTCCTAACATATAGATAAGTGAATAATGAAAAGGCATTATTGCCAGGAAAGAGGTGTTAGGTGGCAGAAAAACAGAAGATTGCCTCAAAGAGAAACCTGAGGGGTGCCTGGGCCTGGGTGGCTCAGTCGGTTAAGAATCTTACTCTTGGGGGTGCCTGGGTGGCTCAGTGGGTTAAAGCCTCTGCCTTCAGCTCAGGTCATGATCCCAGGGTCATTGAGCCCTGCATCAGGCTTTCTGCTCAGCAGGGACCCTGTTTCCTCCTCTCTCTCTCTCTGCCTGCCTCTCTGCCTACTTGTGATCTCTGTCAAATAAATAAATAAAATCTTAAAAAAAAAAAAAAAAGAATCTGACTCTTGGTTTTGGCTCAGGTCATGATCTCAGGGTTGTGAGATCAAGCTCCACACTCAGCACATCAGGCTCCACACTCAGGAGAGTCTGCTTGGTAGTCTCTCTCTCCCTCTCCTTCTGCCCCTCCCCTCACTTGCTCTCGCTCTCTAAACAAACAAACAAATAAATGAATAAACAAAATCTTTTAAAAAAGAGAAACCTGAAAAGAGTATCAAGAGCCAAAAGAAGAAAAGATGAGGAACTCACTTTAATTTAGCATCTGCTGCATGCTAGGTAAAGGTTAGAGAGCTTTGTATCTTATCTCACCTCATTCTGGCAACTCCAGGGTAAACTGAGTTTCTGAGTATCAAGGAGATGGGGCACAGAAAAAAAAGACAAGGGAGGGCACCTGGGTGGCTCAGTGGGTTAAAGCCTCTGTCTTCTGCTCAGGTCATGATCCCAGGACCCTGAGATCTAGCTCTCTGCTCAGCAGGGAGCCTGTTTCCCTTTCTCTCTCTCTGTCTGCCTCTCTGCCTACTTGTGATCTCTGTCTGTAAAATAAATAAAAATCTTAAAAAAAAAAAAAAGACAAGGGAATTTGGGGTTCCAGTTCTAGCTCTGTGCTACCCTATTTTCTAGGCTCAGTTTTCTCCTCTGTAGATTGAGTGGAGGTTGGACTAGAATCATTCATTCAAACATTCAACAAATATTTATGGAGTGTGTACTATGTGCCAGGCCCTGCTCTGGGCTCCGGAGTTATAAAAGAGAACAAAATAAAGACCCTGCCCTTAGGGAGTCAACATTACAGTAACATCCGGATGATCTCAAAGGCCTTCCAGCATCAATGTCTAGGACTTGAGGACACTTCACAGGTTTGGCATTCCCTACCCACAGGAAAGAATCTGAGGGTCCCCAACCCAATGAAGCTTTGTGGTTATGTGGTCCCAAGGCCAGGAATGCATAGGAAAGAGGAAATCTGCAGCCCTGAGGCTGATAGCAAGAGTCCCTGCATGAAGATCAAGGCCAGAGTAGGCAGCCAAAAAGGAAACAACCTCACTGGGAAGCTCCCCGCAAAACCACAGCTCCCCTGGCCTGCCCATGCCCTGGAGTAAGACAAGGGACAGACTGAACCCCATGGACCCCATACCAGGCAGAGATCCCCAAGCAAAAGAACAGTGCCGGAGTACATGGCCCTTGTTCTCTTAGTTTATATGCGTGCGTGCCCGCACACCCCCCACAGGGACGGCATGACCTTGCCTCAGCTCCCCCAGGCAACACAAAAAAATTCTGTTTTCTCTGAGTTACCATGCTACCAGATCTTGTGCCAGAGTAAAGAACACTGTTCAGAGGGCTCCATAGGCCCCTGCAAGTAGAAGCCTGGACAAGAACCTCACTGGCTCATGGCTCCTTCAGGGTGGGGACAACTGTACTCCAAATACCCAAGCCTCTGCCTCCCCCTAAGGCCTCCACTCACCAAAACCAGGGGAGAGTTCTGACCTCTCCAAGGCCTTCCAGCTCCTGAACCTCTGCCCTGTCCAGGGAAGGTGACAAGCCAGTAAGGCTGATGTCTTAGAAAGGATAGTGTCTGCGGGACTGATTAACGGACGGGTCCGTCCCAAAGGGATTGAGTTGGTATGCTGAGCCCGAGCCTGGGGTGATGGAAACTCCTTGCCAACACCCATCTTGCCTCTCCACGGCTGACAAAGCTTGAAGCAGTGCAGAAGCAGAGGCAGAACTCAGAGTCCTGGCCATTTGAGCCTCTGCTTCCCACCCCACTTTCCAGCTTTCACCTCCAAAATAAGAGAATAGTCACCCTTCCTGCTGCTTGGAAGTTTCCTCATCAGGTCCAAAAGTGCTTTCTTAAACAATAATTGTATGATATTTAATGTTCAAATAATGGCTAGCACTCGTGCCCTGTAAGGAACACTCGCTTCCTCCCTTCCCTTCCTCTGTCCCTCCCTCTCCCTCACGGCCCCTCTCTCTCCACTCTCTGCCTCTCCCTCCCTGCTCACTGTCCCTCCCACCTTGCTCATCCATTCTTTGCCCTGCTACATTTTTCTTCATAGCACATATCCCCACTTGAAATACCATGCATTTATTGTCCATGTATTTGTTTATATTATCTGTTTACTGTCTGCTACAAATACATACTCCATGAGGGCTTCCTTTCCTGCATCTTCAGTGCTTAGAAAAGTCCCTTGCACAGAGTAGGCCCTTAATACTTATTGAATGAATAGCAAATCCTCAGTAAGTGCTAACATTTTAATTATCCCTAGACTTTCTCTTCCTGCAGTCAGGGAGTTTAAAAGGAGAGATGGGGGAGAGAGGTAATAAAACAGCAACATGACAGGACAGAGAGCCCACTTTGGGCCAGGTACCGCACTAGGAATTCGAATATGAAAACCTATTCAAGCCTCACAGCAGCCCTATGTGGTAAGGAATATTATTCCCATTTTATATATATGAACTCAAATCAGAAAGATGGGGCTCAAAAGGTTAGTGACTCTTCTACTGACTGACAGCCAATGTTAGCCCCAGCACCAACCAACACTAGAGAGGGTCCCTTACCACCTCCCCCTCCTCTCTCCCTCTCTTCCTCTCCTTCCCTCTCCCTCTCTCCCTCCCTCCCTCCCTGTCATCCTCTCACTTCTGCTAGGAAACCAGGTGGGTGCACAGACGTCACAGGAAGCACGGTAAAGGGTGACAATGTCTGTCTCACTCAAAGGGCTTGGCCTGACCCCACTGCGGACCATGGGGGAGCCTGAGGTGGAGAGAGCATGTTGGGGAAAAGCTGGCTTCTCAGGCTGACCCAGCTCAGTTCACACAGAAACTGTAGATGTGTCAGTGCTGGAATAAATACCTGAGCACATAAAATAATCCTTTCTGGGCAAGAGAAGCCTTTTGCTGAAATCTGACTCTCCTCCAGAATCCTATTTTGGTCCCTGGCAGGGAGCGTACCCTTCTCCCCACTCTGCACAGCCTCTCGGGGGCAAACTTTTCCACTGCCCAGCCTCTGTATGCACTCAGCACATGTCCCGCCAAGAGACAAGGGCCAGCTGCCTTCCGGCAGCCTGTCACCAGAGCTCTCTCCCCAGCTCTGCTGGGACCTGATCCCGGCCTGTTCCCTGGCCAAGACAGCACCAGAAACAAGGCTCTTTCTTTCCTCAGGCCTGGGGCACCAGAGCTAGAACGCCTCAACCTGGAACTGGAAATGAACTTGATGGTCCCCAAAGGATGAAATATTATGTAACTATTAAAAAGACTGCTCACAGAAAGCCTTTCATTACTTGGGGAAAAAGCTGACATTCTAGTGTTTTATGAAGAACAAAGGCTGGGCATAAACATGTATCTGTCATGTTCTCAAATATGTAAATTGAAAAGAACAGAAAGTGTTTGGAAGGAAACACCCCAAAAGATTAGGTTGAACCATATGAAATGGCTGTTATTCAGCCAGTCTGACCTGCAAAAATGACCACCACAAGCAGCTGACCCCAATATCTCTGGTAATAGGATGACAGGGAGCTTTTTCTCCTTATTCTTTAATAATATTCAACTTTAATACCATGGATATATACTCGCTTTTATACTCAGGAAAATGGACATTATTATAATGTAAAGAAAACTAAAAAATGTCTGGGGTGTTCAGTATGGGCTTTTCACCCTCCCTCCTGGCTCAGGCTTCCCAGTGAGCCCAGGGGTGCCCCGTGCCCGCCCCACCTTCCTTCCACGTGTGCAGGCACTGATGGAAGATCAGATGCCCTCGTGGGCTTAAAACCTACGTGCTGCTTATCATAGAAACACAGATGAAGGAGGGATTTACTGCCATCCTTAGAGACAGGCTGAGCCCACAGGCTGGGGACAGGTATTTTAAGTGGCTCTGCTTGTCAGCCAGCCAGCTGGCTGGAGACCTGAAGCAGAGCAGCTTAAGGCAGGCACCCATGGGAAGAAAAGCTGCTAACTTTCTCTTTCCCTCTGGGCCTCAGTTTCCCTTTCTATTTATTCTTCTATGCCCGCATGAAGATGTGTATCAATGTGTGTGCGCGACTCTCCATGGGAGGCTCTTCCCTTCCCATGGGCTTTGTGCCTCCGTCCTTCCCGGAGGTGGAAGCCCTCAGCAGCGGCAGCCCCCGTCTCTGGGGTCCACGGGCCAACGGTCCTCCTGGCCGTGCTACCTCAGAGACGTGGCCTTATTATCAATTCAGCCTGTCAGGCCTCCAGCCAGTTTGGCTCCTACTTGCTCTCCATCTGGAAAGGCTAGGCCTCTTCCCTTATCCTGGAGCGTTCTAGAAGCTCAGCAGTCTGGCCGGAAGACAAACCCTCCCAGAGAGCTAGGGGGAGGGCAAAGGAGAGAGCGAGAGCCAGCAGGAACCTGAATCACAGCGGAAATAGGTGGGAAAAGGCAGGTAAACGTGAATTGAAGCTCTGTGCCTTTGTAGAACACGGAGCTGAGGGGGAAGTGGAAACAGCCTCTGGTTTTCACCGCCCAGCTCCCTCCCATGAGCAAGCTGGAGACTGCCTGCGTCTATCTAAGGAGATAGCATCAGGGTCATGGCCACCAGCTAGGGCCTAAAGAAAGGAAGCCAAGACAAAAAAAAAAAACCAGCTGCCTGCAAGAAAAGGCATTCTCTCCACTTTAGCTTTCTCACTGGTAATATGCAGGCGTGGAATAAGATAATGAAGTTCCTTCTTGCTCTAACATGCTATTCGAATTCTCCCCTACTCCAGCTTATCTGCTCAGAAGTTTAAAGCACTCCGAACAAGAATGCAAAGGAAGAAAAAAAGCCAAAAGGACATTACCCAGATGCCGTACTGGAAAAATACTCCTCTCCGCTAAGTGAGCAGAAGAAGGAGCCCTTAGGGCCCTCGCTCAGCAAGACCTCCATTGGCCCCCACTGGGATTCACAAGCCTCAGCCCTTCTAGATCAATGGATATTGGTGGCAAAGGTCAAAAGTCGGGTTCCGAGGGGGTGCCGAGGAGGAAAGCCAGCACTTTCAACTTCACCTTCTCTCTTGTCATGAAGTGACACCTTCACCAAACCTTCACTCCATGCTGCCCTCCCGCATCCAAAAAACTAAGCTCAGGAGGCCGACTCTGACTGGCCAGAGGCGATGGGCACCACATACCCAGAAATGACACTGCACCAGGCTCTCTCCCGGGCACTGTGCATACATGATCTCATTTCCTCCTCCCCCAATCTCTGAGGTCAGTATTTTCCATTAAAATATGCGGATACTAATTTGACAGATAGGAAAGCAAGTCTTAGAGAAGTTAAGAAATGTGTCCAAGTCCATAAAGCTGGGAAGAGACAAAGCAGGGATTTCTGTCCCAGGATGTCTGCACCTAAACCTTCTCGGCCGGTTCTAATTCAAGGGACACAGAGGTCACTTGACAGCCACTGGCGGAGACCAGAGCTGGTTGTCAGGATGCTCCCTCCCTTCTTACCTGGGAAGGACAGCCTCTGCCCCAGCCTGGACCTCTCCAGAAACAGAGATATTTCCCTAGACCCGAGTGCAGAGAATTGCTTTGCTTGTATGGACCTCTGCAGGCTCTGCCAATGACAATGGTTCCTACGGCTCCCAAGGACAAAGAAGCAAAGTAGGTCTCCAAAGTGTTGCCAGGACTTCTAGAGACCTGAACCCCAAAAGCAATGGGCCAGCAAAGTTTGAGGCCACTTGGGTTTGTCTAAGCCTTCCCATCACAGCTTTCCCCCCTCTTCCATCCTTCTAGCCCCACGAGCTGTATTCCCCAGCCTATAACAACCAGGACCCAAGACTCTCACATGCCACCAACCCAAGTTTTGCTTCCTTTTTATGGTAACACTTTCCCCCAATGTCCCTCTCCATGTCCTTCTATTCCTCAAAATTTACCCATCTTGGCCTTTACTTTCTTGGAACCCCTCACAAAAGCCACAGCTAGTTTTCCTTCTTTCTTTCTTTTTTACAGATTTTATTTATTTATTTAACAGAGAGAGAGAGAGAGAGAGAGAGATCACAAGCAGGCAGAGAGGCAGGCAGAGAGAGAGAGGGAAGCAGGCTCCCTGCTGAGCAGAGAGCCCGATACAGGGCTTGATCCCAGGACCCTGAGATCATGACCTGAGCCGAAGGCAGAGGCTTAACCCACTGAGCCACCCAGGTGCCCCAACACCGCTAGTTTTCTGATAAGCAAACCCTGGCTGAGATATAATGGTCTACGATAGATTGATATGGTGTCTTTCTCAAGAGTGTTTGTACTTCAAACAAAGAACGCAACAATGCTTCATCCAAAAGAGGAGCTTTGGAGGTTTCAGAACTGCTGAGAACTTCTGGGAAACAGGGGGACAGCCAATTTAGTCAGAGGCAGTCTCAAAGTACAGAGACATAAGGAGCTCACACATCCGCTGCCTCCATATTAGCCCTGCCAAAGGTCCAGAAAATAGATAACCATTGAACAAAGAAAGACAGTGGTTGCTGTGGGATGTACATGTGGGTGCACTGACATGCATGCGTGTGTGTGTGTGTGTGTGTGTGTGTGTGTGTTGGGGTGGAGGGCATAGCAACTGGCTACCGCTCCTCAGCTTGTTTCCAAGAGATAAAAATGACAGCTGTTGGATTGACACAGCTAATTAACCTGAGGAATGCACTGTGTAAAACTATTATTAAGACAGCTGGGTAATTAAGTTTTCCCCCAAAAAGGGAGGGAGTGGGCGATAAATAAAGCATTTAGAGGAGCAAACACAACATTGGAGGATACATTGTCAGAAGCAGAAATCAGGACTAGAAAGCTTCCAGGCAAAACGCACTGCTTCTTGGGGAGCCTGAAACAGCCCAGAGATGACCGGAAGGGCACAGCTCAGCCCCTGCCAGTGGAGAAGCCCTTGCTTGACAGAGACCACGCTGAACCCATGGGGTCATGCATAGCCCAGGCATCTCTGAGAGGCAGGCGGAGAGGCTAGAACTGAGCAAACACAAGGGCCCATTAACTCAGCTCCTTCATTTCATACATGGAGACACAGTGGTCCAGAGAGAACCCAGGAGCTAGCAAGGTCACATGCCTCATCTAAGGGTCAGACCAGGATCAGACCCATAGAGTCCCCACGCCCAGGCAGGACAACCCCACTGACCGGGATTGCCTCCAGATTCTGCAACAGTCCCCTGCAGACCAGACTTGCAGCAGCCACCTTGGGAGCAGAGTGGGCTGGCCCAAGGATGGGTTGACTTCGATAAGTATGCAAGTGGGTGTCCCAATCAGGGGAGAAATGCTCAGGAGTGTGATTCACAGATGGGGTGGCCCCTGCAAGCAGACACCAGTGCCAGGAGGTGGCTGTGTAAGGGGAGGGGGATGGAACATTCAGTGTCCTGCAGACACCAGCCATGGTCACTCTGCTCATTCCTTTACATGCTCCTCACAACCACTCACCAGGCTGGGTGCTGTCATGACTCTCGGTTTTCAAACGAGGAGCCAATGCTGAGAAAATACAGAAGAGGACAAGGACAAAGGGTCAACACAGACATGCCTCGAGCTCTAGGGAACAGTGAGTCTACCCAGATGTTAGTTAGGGACTAAAGGAAGGAGAACAAGGAGACAGGGCCATTTTGGTAAAGAACAGCCTGGGCCCAAGCTTGGATAGTTAAAGGGCAGTCAAGGCAGGCAGTCCTACGAAGGGCAAAGTTGGGGGTGGGGTACCCCAAGGCAAAGCTGCCCAAGTCCTACGTTATTGCAAGGATTGCAACATGGACCCCAAAACCACAGAAGCAAGTCCTCGAGGCTGATAGGACTGAGCCACTGAGACCAAATCAGGCAGAGGAGATAGCAAGCCAACAGGAGCCATACTCTGACACCGGGAGCTGGGAGAGACAATTTTGGAACTGGAAGGAGTCCTCACGGCTCTTGCAACTCCCATTCCACTGAGTCCTGCTGGGGTTAAGAGCGGAGGAATGAGCGGCGCAGAACGTCCAAGAGTTGTAAATCTCTGGTGCCCTTGCATTTGTGCCACGTCCGTGGGCAGACGGCAGGTGCGGGATGAAGTCGTGCTTGGCTCAGTGCTCACCATGTCACAGAAATAGAACAGAGGCACTAACCAGAAGCTTCAACTTAAAGAAGGTGTGTATATGGGGCCAGGAGCTGGTAGGAAGGGGTGAGGGAAGAAGGGAGAGGGGCAGGCACCAGGAATGAAGTTCTGCCTCATGCCTCATCTCTGCCTGGGGCTCCCCGCTACACCCACCCTCTGTCTCTAACTCAGAAAACTCGGCACCTGTGTCTCCATCAGAAGCCTGGGGGCCCGGCACACACCCAAACCTCCCAAAGGCACACAGAGGTAACAAGCGCCCCCCCAGGAAGCACTGTGCAAATTAATTGAGAAAATTTCTGGGAAACTCTGAGTACGAGGCCTGGGACACATAAAATGTTCCTAATAAATTCTAGCTGCTGTGCCTGTCGTTTGATAACAGAATACATTAAACTTAAAAACTGAAATTGGAAGCCAGCAGAGTTAAAATATTGATTCCCAATTGTCATCACACAGCCACCACTGTAGCCTGCGAGGGTGTAGCCCTGTGCCTTGGGTGTGTGTCTTCCTTGCTGTCAACCAATAGCCTCTAGAAGTAGGCAGGGAAAAGAGGGAGAAAGGGCAATGGAACAAGGGAGAGGTAGAAGGTAGGGGGCTCTCAGCAGTTGGCTAATTCCCAAAGAAACCCGAGGCCAAGAGCAAACCTTCAGACCTTTTGATCTAAAACTCACAGAAGAGGAAGTTAGGGCTTAGAGAGGGGTACCGAGTTGCCCAAGATCACATGCATTTAAGATGCCCCACCTTCTACTCTTGAGAAGAGGCTGCCTGGCTTTCTTCCCCCTCATAGAAAAGAGGGGAAAAAGCCAATGTGTCCCAAGTATCAGGGCAGCCAAAATAGCTGAGATGTGTCCATCCCCAGGGTTGCAAAAGTCTAGACTTCTCTTTTGCAAGCACCGTTCCGTTCTCAGGGGGCTGCTTAAGAGCGAGGAAGGGAGGCAGTGGGCTGCAGCCTCTGACAGAGGCAGAGGGCAGGCCAAGGTAAAGTCAAAAGGCCAAGGCTTTGGGGAAAGAGGCTGTTCAGACAGAGCAGGGGCTGAGGGGACGTCCCAGCACAGAAGCTCTGAATTTCTCCTTGCTTCCCCTCCCAGAAGGCAGGTCGGCTCAAGGAAGGAAATCAGCAGAAGCCTCCCTGCAAGGTTTAGACATGGCTCAGTGGCACCAGATTTTAGGGCATGTGTGGGAAGGGAGCAGTGAATACCATTCTGTTGCCTAGAAAGCTCAATACAGCCAGGCCCCCTGATGCCTGTGGAGAAATCTGGGTCCACTGGGAGGCCTGGCCTAACACTGGCCATCTGATCCAACACTGTCAGACTGGCTTTCCCACATCCAGCTGGGTGAGAGGCAGGAACCACAGCCATCTCTGCTCTACATCTCTGAAGCCACTACTCAGCTCCATCTGCCATTAAAAGTAACCAAAGAACACTGGACTAGAAGGGCAGTGGGGCCCAGCGGCAGTAGCCAATGCTACCTCCATTGTCCCAACGACAAAGACAGTCTGGAAAGAGGACCACAGAGGACCCAAGTCTCCTGCATGCAGTCAGTCTCTCTCACTCCCCTTTTTTCTGTATTTCTCTCTTTTTCTAAAAAGACTAGAAGACTTGGGGAACATGCCTCCCTCACACGTTCCTTTGTCCAAACCTTTGGTTTCAGGGCAGAAAAATGGCCAAATGAGACATGCATTTGGAAAACAAGGAAACACTAAGTGGTTTCAACTTTGGTAAACACGAGGCACCAAGAATGACCCCCACCTTGTTGAAGAGAAAAAAAGGAAGCCAATGTTCCTCCAAAATAGGTCCAGAGGTGTGTAGAAGAAAAATCACAACAGCTCTTTGAAGAACTCAGTTGCCTAAACAGGGAATGTTAACTGACCTAGGTCAAAGTGGTTGGGTTTCTGGATTGTTCAGCTCGGGTTCTTACTTATCAGCTGAGTCACTGAACCCCCTCACTGGCCTCATTACTTCCGCATCTATCTTGTTGATTTATGTCCTCTAACAGCAGCTGGGCTGTTTCCCACTTGCCCGAGGGGACCAATGAGGCTGAGAGGTAAGTAAGTTGGCTCTTCATACTCCAACCAACCAGCAAACATTCTGCTGCTAGCTCTGTCTACACTCACTTCCCAACACTGGCCAAAGAGACGGTGGCCAACAGTGACCATGGCACCACTCAGTTCATCCCATGGCAAGAACACAACCCAGTGCACCCGTCCCACCCCCTGTGCTCTGTCAGCCTTGACTTCGTCCCCCACAGACGACAAGTCAGCTCTCAGTTCTAAAAGATCAACATCCATCTGATTGTTCCCAAGACTTGAAAAACCATCCCGCCCATACCCGAGGACTGAGGAAAGACTCCAGCTTTATCAAGCCATTCTGCTGGTTCTGAAGATGTTTTCTCTCGCCCAGTGAAGGAGAAAATTCTTTGGAGGCAGAAATCTGGCCTTGGGCTTTTCTTGCACTCTCCACAGCGCATGGAGCTGTGGCTCTCCCAAACACACTTCAGGCACTCTGTGAACAAAAGGCGCGCTCACCCCACCCCACCTCGTCTTCTCTAGCCCTGGAGGCCATGGTGCTCGGACCTACCTCGCCATACTGGGTGCAGTAGGTCTCAGGTTTGGTCAGTCCGCAGGTAGATGAAGCTCGGAGAAACCGAGCTCTTCCAATGAGCAAGTCCCCAACAGGTGGATAGCAGGCCCCACGGGAGCAGGTTTGCTGGGCACACAGGAGGCCGGGCCAGACTGAAATCACAGCGGTGCTGGGGAATAGCCTAGCGAGAGGAGGGCCCTCAGGCCACCCCGGTATCCCCCCAGGGAAGCATAAATCAGCAAGCCTAGACCCTTTCCCTAATGCTCCGACCCAGTGGTGGCACTAAGGACTGGAATCCTGATGCTGTTTGGGTTAAATAAATAAATAAATAAAAGCTGATTTCATGTTCAGTAACCTGTAATTTAAAAAGGAAAGGAGCAGGGGCACCTGGGTGGCTCAGTGGGTTAAGCCTCTACCTTCGGTTCAGGTCATGATCCCAGGGTCCTGGGATCGAGCCCCACATCAGGCTCTCTGCTCAGTGGGGAGCCTGCTTCCTCCTCTCTCTCTGCCTGCCTCTCTGACTACTTGTGATCTCTGTCTGTCAAATAAATAAATTTTTAAAAAATAAAATAAATAAAAAGGAAAGGAGCAGAAGTGCTGGCTACCAGAAACCCTGGATGATCCTGAAATGTGGCCTCCATATGTGGCTTTGAGGATCAAATTGCAGGCCCATGCTCAGCCACTGGGGCATTAGCCTCCGTTCCTTCACCTGCGCCACCTCGGTCAGCGGCCAGAGCAGGGCTGGCTGCTCACCACTCGTGCACGGCTGGGAGATGCTGGCACTCTTGCTGCTCCTTTACCAGCCAAGTGGACCCGGCCACACTTTGTGAATACCCAGCTACTGTCCCCTGTAAAACCTAGCCGTGATGGCTCTGGAACCCACGAGAGAGTGAAAGGCTGGGCAATCAGCTGTGCAGGGCACCTGGGGAACCGCAAGCCACCCTCACATAGGAATAAGAAGATACTTGGGAGCCTCTCAAGAGAGGCCATCATCTTTCCCAAAGGCCCAAAGAGAGGGGAAATGCCACAGGGGCCCCAGGAGACAAGTGTTCCAAACTGAAGGACGACAGGGTGATCGAGGGATGACGCTCACACTTTGGTACACTCTCCTCCCCGGCGTAGCTGTCCCCTCTCTGCCACACAACAGGGCCTAGAAGGATGGGAAGGGATACTTACCAAAGCACAGGAGAAGGAGTGGCCTCATCTTCAGCCAACGGGGGACTCTCCCTCAGAGGACCTCACCCAGGACAGAGCAAAGCAGCCTGGATAAAACAATACAAATGCTAAGGGACAGCAGCCCCCTTTACTTAGGGCCTTGACCTAGGATACTTGTAAGCAGTAGGTTCATTTGTCGCCCAAAGCTTGCAAAATGCCAGAGCCCTGGACCCCTGTCCCAGCTGGTGGGTGATGCATACTATACCCCGGAGAATGCCTTCCCCTCCCAGACTTCATCTTCCCCCCATGGAGATGGAAGGGAAAGAGGCTTGGCCCTCTCCAGCCCACACATTTGCAAGGACAATGTGGGGAGCAGAAAAGGGCTGGGCCCTTTGCAGGAGAGGAGCTATCAAGATGTCCATGGACTTGTCGCTCCCCGCCCCCCCCCCAAGATTTGGCCTTTCTCAGGCCTGCAGGCCTAAAGGTAAGTGGGTCAGAGTGGCTGAGGGCCTGGAGGCGAGGCCTCTCGTCCACCTGCATGGTCTCCTGTACCACTTGGGGCCTCCCTGAGGGGGAGGCTCTGGTGACCACAACCCAGCTAAGCAGGCAGCTGGGACATGATGGGGAGAAAGGCAAACCTGGCAGAATTTAAGAAGTGAGTGAGGATTTCATCTGAACTGGAAGCATCTCAAAATGTCTCCCATTATGACCCAGGGCTGGGCTGACCCAGGATTCTGGAGGCTGAGACTGCGGAGGCACACCCCACCCCCCTCGCCTGCTTGTGCAGGGCCCACCTCTGACTTGGTTGGGACGCCTGCTCTGCTCCAGTGACAGCCACAGATCCCTCTGGTTGGGAGCGGGGAGAGAAGGAAGAGGGTGGCAAGGCAGGAGCAGAGAGGGAGCTGGGGCCCTACATACAGGCTAATGCCTGGAAATCATGCCTTCCAAACCTCTCCTGGAAGAGTCATGGGCCAGGTGAAGAGACAGGTGGCTGAGGTTGCACAGCTAATCCTGGCCCAGGAGGAAGACCCACTTTTCGGTTTTCATCCAGTGCTATCTCTGCACTCCTGCCCCGGGGCTGCAATCCCCCACACCAGGTACCGGGTGGCCCTCGGAAGAGCTCTAGCCGGGCCAGGCCGCACTGCCCCACTTTTCTTTGTGCTCGGCCCAGATCTGAAGCTGCTTCCTTCCCAGTCACTGAAACACTTACCAGATGTGAAAAAGCAGCCCAAACAATGGCAGACGTTTAACCTAGCCTTTGCAGGTAAGTGTGCGGACTCAGGGCCCTCCCGGAAGGAGGAATAAATCAGGAATGAATCAGGCCCCTGCAACCAGGCCCCAGACACTCCAGACACAGACAGCCCTGCTCCCGCACCTGGCCCCTACCGCACAGGGAAAGGCCGATCCCGTACCTTGCTCCGTGCTGCTGCTCTGGGTTCTCCAGGTGGCCTCTAAGAGCACCCCTTGAATGTGGGGTTTCTTCTCCTGGCTCCCAGTTTTTAAAGAAGGGCCTCACCTCTGGAGACTCCCCAGCTGGGCGTCGCCCACTGCAGGGCGAGTCTCAGGAATCCAGCGTCTGGCACGCCCATGTGCCGTCACTGCACCCCCCGCCCCCCACCCCCCAGGACAGGACTGGGCAGGTGGGTTGGTCTCAGAGGCCTCACAGCAAGCTCATCAGTCCCAGCAGCCTGTGGGTGCCTGTGGGGGCGGGCAGGGGTGGGGGTAGTGGTGAAGGGAGCCACTGCAAACTGAAAGCCCCAGGCCAATGTCAGTGATTCCCTGGGGCCAGGGAAGGGGACCCACTTTTGCCACAGGCACTGCACTTGGCACTTCCCCAAGGCCCACAGGGGTCAGCTTCGTCCTATGTCCTAGGCAGCCCTGGACAGAAGACTAAGCAGAGGACACAAAGCCTGTATGTAGGCTGTTACTACCCAGACCTGTCACTGGGCTGCAAAGTCCTGGAAAGCACCAGACTCCCTCCTGAGGGAAAACTAAAAAAGTGGAAAATCCCTGCTTTGGGGGAATTTGCAGGAGCTTTAGGTTCATTGGGAAGGGGGTCAAAGCCCAACTCACCCAAGGAAAGCTTAAGAGGAATAAACAGGAGTAAACTCTAAATGTCTCCCCTCTGGATCCCTCCGCAGGTTGGCAGGGAGCCCTGATAGAGGTAACTACCTGTGAGTCATGCCCCCAGCTTCCTAAGGGCTGGTCTCCCAGCCCCGCCCTCCCCTGGCAGGAATGCCAGCCCTGAGGGCAAGAAAACAGACCTGACCTGAAGCATAACCAGACCAACTTCCTCTGCCCACCCCCCACCAGGCCTGAGAACACAGATCCTTGTGTGGGGCTCTGGGGGCACTGCTGCCTGAGGGCTACAGGACAGGGCGGCAACAGGCCTAGAGCGAGAGGCTGGTCTTAGAGGACACTCGTCCCCCAGGTTGGGATCAAGGGGCTTTTAGAGAGAGGTTGGAAGGTCCCCCAGTCCCTGTCTTGGCCCTGCAGTGCAGAAGAGCCTGCATGGCATGGGTCTGAAACACCACTGCCTCCAAGTTTCTATTTAAGGGAGACTCTTAACTACCCAGTCCAGGCTTCAGTGGCAGAAAGTTCTCTATGGTTTGAGGGTTAAGTCCAAGAAATGGTTTGAGAACACTTAAGAGGAAAATGGAGGATTTTTGTGGATTCAACTGGGCATTTCTAATCCTTAGGTTCTAATTTAGTCCCATAAGTTTGGATGGGCAGAGGAAGTAGTGTAATTAGCAAATGGGCATTAAGTTGTTTATATACAGAAAGGACAAGCCACTAAATGTGTCTAGACCCCCTGTAAGAATTCCAGCGAAATCTGGCTGAACTCGGCCAGCCCGAGCAGTTTTCCTTCATCCGTCAGCCGCCGCAACAAGACCCCAGATAGACCCCCATCACATCCTCCAGAGCCCTCCAGAGCTGCCAAACCAGCCCCCCACCCCGGGGCTCTGAGCCCACCCGTCTGGTTTATTTCTCTCCAGGTCTCCAGCTCCCTGAACTCAAGGTTTCCAGGAAGCCTTCCCCCTCCTGGAACTGCCCCCTCCCTAGCCCACTACCAGGAAAGAGGATGTGACCAGCAACTCATTAATAGTTAACCAGCAGAAGGAGCAGGTGTGGTGATCCCAGATCCGCAGACGAGGCGGGGCCTGGTGTGTGGTGGCCTCACACTGACTGGCTGGAGCCCTTCAAATCCCCCTCCTTCTCCTCTCTCAGGAGGCCAGGAGCCCAGGTAAATAAGCCTGTAGCGTCTCAGACTTCACAGGCCAGGGCAGGTCCCAGCAGGGGTCTGGCTTCACAGAGGAAAAGTGGCAATTGCTCTGTCTGGGCCTCACATACACACTGGGAGCGAAAGCATTTCTGCAGACCCCAAAGCTAGCCCAGTCAGCCCCCTTCCGCAGGGACACTGAGCACTCCCCAGGAGGGGAGGGAGAGATCTACACACATCCCACAGCCCCCAGGGACCCCTCAGAACCTAATTTGTTCAGAGACAAGAAGCCTAAAACAGAGCCAGAGGCTGGGTTAGGACCTGGCCAGGGCTAAAGGGCAGGTGGGGGCACCACTACAATGCCCACCCCCCACTCTGGTCTTCCCATCACCCCCTTGTGGAGCCCTGAGCCTCAGCACCACCACCACCAGCCCCCAGACCTGGCTCATCAGAACTTGCGCTCAGGGAAGTGGCTAGTCAAATTATCCCTGACTCCTGCTTCTCTCCCACCCACCTCATGCTATCGGGAAATGTTAGTTCCCCTTCTGAAGGCAGCTTCCACCCTCTGGGCCTGAGCCTCTCTTCCCCGGACTTCTGCAACAGCCTCCAACTGGTCTCCAGCAGACCTCACACAACAGATCATATCTCTCCCCTGCTTGGAACCCTGTACATGCTCCCCGTTACGGTCAGGGTTAATGCCAGAGCCCTCGGAGAGAGTCCGTGAGGCCCTGCATGACCCAAGTACCCCCATTACTTCTCTGTCTCTGCCTCTTGCTCCCTTCACCCCAGAGGCATGCCCTCCAAATCACTGGGCTGCTTCTGTCCTCGGGCTTTGGCCCCAGATACCTCGGAACACTGTATCGCTGGGCCTGAAATGGGCCCGGGCCTCTGCTTCTGCAAGGCTAACTATCTTAACCTCTTCCAAGTCTTCGTCCAAATGCTACTTTCTCAAGGACTCTGACCCACTTCCCTGCCAGATCCCACCCCCAACTCCACCTACCCTCATCCTGGGTAGGCTGGATCTTTTTTGCTGTTGTTTGCAACACGTAGCCACCTGTAAACCAACGGTATAACTTACTATTTATCATGTTTACTTCCTGACTCTTCCCTCCAGAATATAATGCCCAAGAAGGTAGAGACTCTTGTCCATTTTGTTCACTACTGTTTTCCAAGGCTGGGGGTAGCACTGGGCCCATAGTAGGTGCTCCCGCTTCGTGTAGCGAAGAGGTTCACACTGCAGGCGGGATAAATAACTGAGGTAGTTTTAGGAATCCCCATGCACTGTGGGCGAACTTGCATTCTCAGAGGGGACGGGCTGGGTGTCCCGTTCCCAGGACGGTTGGCTGAGAGCGGCATTTCTGGCAGCGGCCAGCCGCAGAGAGGGGTCTTTTTGGAGACAGCTACCTTCAGATTACAGCCACCATGCTGCTAGAGGCAGAATGTGTTACGCTTCTCAGTCATCCCTGGCAACACCTGACGGGATGTGGGGGTGGCATCAGAAGTTCCTGTCCCCATTATCCATCTGTCGGGGAGATCAGCCAAGATCTGATCAACGAGATCAAGGGGTAGAGAACAAGGAAATGAGGGAAGGAGAGAGGAACGGAGAGGAGAGTTTAAGGAGGCCACGAGAGCCAGGTCCAGGCTGGATCACAGTGCTGGAGGAAGGGTCACCAGGTGACTCAGGCCCAGGCACCACCTGCATACTGTGAGTCACTCCTGAGTCCGCGTCTGTGGGACAGGGTAGGCTCCAGGAACATTCCCGGGGATTCGCCACCTGACTCAAGCTGGCGTGGCCCTCCACAGCTCCACAACAGCTCAGCAGCCCAGACACTGGCCCCTCTTCCGCGCTCCTCTCCAAAAACCAGAGAGGGAAAGTGCATCTGTTGTGTGACTGAGCACAGACAGGAACCCAGACTGGGGCAGAAGCCACCAGAACAGGAGCCTGGGGAGCATGGTCTGCCGTCATTGGGGGACTCCATTCGGTGCCCTTCTCTGTCCCCCCACCCCTCCCTCCTCAACCTGAACATCTGCCCAGCAGACAAAGGCACACATCTGCTCAGGCTGAGGTCTGGGAGGAATCAGGCAGGCAGCCTAGATGAACTACAGCTAACATTTTACCTGGTGCTCCGGGGTGTGCCCAGCACCATTCCACACCTTTGTATGTACTGACTCAATCAATACTCACTACATCCCTGGGGGGTAATATTTAATTATCCTCACTTTCCAACTGAAGAAAATGAGGCACATTTTCAGTAACTTGGTTCCAGCTACGAAGGGGTCACCTGAACCCAGACCACTTTGCTCCAGTATTCATATTTTTAACCACCACTTAGATTCTAAGGTCACCTCCAGGTCCCCTTTCCTCCCTTTGTGAACCCTTGACCTGAATCCACCAGACTCTGAACTTCACATTCCCCAAACCTAATCAAGGCCCAATCCCTGAAAAGGCCTCTTCGAGCTCTTGCTCCAACTCTTGGAGGACTGGTGTCAGCTGGGGACTCCTGGGGAGACATCGGTGCTGTAGGAACATCCAGAAGACACCATTAGGCGCCTTCTTGTTTATTTTTCAAATTGACAGTCTCTCTTGTGTGGGCAGAAATGGGGGACGGGCTGGCCTCCAAATCCCCCACCTCAGAGGCTCAGGAACCTACCGGCAGGGGTTCCCCGTCACACTGACTGGAGCTGCTCTGACTAAGGACATGACCGCCTCATAAGGAATGGAAAGAGAAGGTAGCCGGACATACGTCACAGTGACCTAGCAAGATTAAACAAAGCGTCTATGACAGGATGACACAACTTCTGCCTCACCACAGGAAGGGGGAATCCCCTCCCGAGGTCAGGCTCCCAGGTCACCTCAGGAGCCCCAGCTCCTTCTGTTCTACCTCCTACGGTACACCCCCAAATGCCCCAGCCCCTCCCCCCCGAGGGGTGCAGCCCAGTGTACCCTGAGGCTTGCTGGAGGAGAACACTGGCCCATGGTTGGCCTATTGTCGGCTGGCTTCCCAGAGCAGAGTGAAGAATATGCTGGCATTTCTACCATCTTCACAGCCCTCCCAGATTCCTGACCTTCCTCCAGCAGACAGGCCAGCTCATTCTCATGCACCCTCCTCCAACCCGGACCACCTCTACCTCTCTCCCCTCAGGACCCTGAGATCTTTGGCCACAGAGTTGCCATGTGAGGCTGGCCCTGTGGCCGTGGCCCAGCCTGAGAGGTGAGGGAGAGATGCCTGAAGGGGGCAACCTGCAGCCACACGGCAGGCCAGAAGCATCTGGAGAAGACAGAGGAATGGCTGTGAGGGACGTGGGCACTTGCACCAGGAGATCCCTGAAAGGGTCAGTAGAATGACAAACTAAATATCCAAATGTTCAATTCAGCGTCTGTTGTCGGAGTCTGGGGAAATGAGCACCTTGTGGTTTGAGAGGAAAGGGAGCATGGGTGTATCTGGCTTCATGTCTGGAATCAGCCCCTCCCTCACAGCTTTTAATCAGCACCTCCCTACAGTGCTCGCGGTCACACGGCGTCCATGTATGGATGGACATCCTGGAAATCCTAGAGCTAGCTCCAGGGCTGCTATTCAATAAAAGCATTAACTAGGACAAGCCCCTCACTGGGCTGCATTTTCATCATTTATAAATAAAGGTGTTGGATTTTACTGATTCTTAATGCAGGCTGCCTCTGAGAATTACTTGCAGAACCTACAAAACTGTACGCTTAAGCCAGGCCCCACTCAAAAATGTAACTGGCATATAGAGCAGCTGGGAGATTCAATGGTTTTGAATCTCCTCTGAAGCCTTCTCCAGCTCCAGAACGTTCTGCTTTCTGAGACAGACAGTGGTTAAAGCCTGGACCTCAGAGTGAGCGTGGTGAAGATGAAGGTCTTATTCTCTACCCACCGGCTGCATGCCTTTGGACAACCAAAGCTACTTGCCTCCACTGGGGATATTAGCCATCTCCATCATGGATCCTTGTAAAGATGAAGGGAAACAATGCAAACTTCTGGCCCCGCTAGGTGTGTCCTCCATAAAGGGTGTCTGTACCCACGTGTGTATCACACGCAGGTGTCAAGGGCTCTGATCAGCAGAATCTGCAGTTGTTCTTATCAAAACACAAATATCACCCCCATCCTGATATTCCATAGCTCACTTACCAGGCAGTGAGCCATCCGTGGAGGCTCCTGGGCCCACCGAGAATGCTTTGGGCATTCCCCTCTATTCCTTAGGGACCGCAAACTCCTCAGGAGCCATGACCTGGACCAGAAGGGATGAGGGGACACTCTGGGGGCCATAAGAGCCAAGCTCCCGAGAGCAGGGCGATGCTCCCAGCATTCCTGGAGAGGGAAGGACAGACGGTAGGGGGTGGGAAGTGTTTACAAACAGGACAGAGAGCAGAGGAACAGGCGTAAGCAAAATAGACTTATTATTTTATAGCCATCAAGATTTAGTAAAACCAGAGTCCAACACTTGATAAAGATAGGAGTCTACACAAATCTGGACAAAAGTTTTGTTCTTAACTTGCCCTGCAAGTCTGAGGGCTCTAGATCAAAGGTACCTACTTTTCCTGGGGTCTTGCTTCAATATCTGGTCCATATCCTAGAAGACAAGGGTGATGAGTCTCCTTCCCCTGAAAACTGAGTCAAAACTGGCCCCCTTCTCACCTAAAATATTGAGAAAAGACTTAATACCAATAAAGAGGGACATGTTTATGGGATACTGTTAAGTGGGAGGCAAAAATTAGAAAATAAATATACATAAAATCTTCTTAACTGTAAAGAAAATTAATACTCAGAGAAAGACAGGGAGAAAATATCCAACACACGAATATTTCCTATCTCCTTCTATTTCTCTTCATGCCCTTGTCTTCCACAATGAGAATTTTTCCCTAGAATAATCAGTAAACATGAAGTTAAAAGTGTCAGGGTAAGGGCGGTAATTTCTGTTCCTCTACAAGTTACAAATCATCCTCTCTTTGCTCCCTCCTGTGCCCTGAACCCCTTCCACTAGACCCACAGTCTGCCGGGGAGCTCACTAAAAGTTGTCTAAATCATTGTCAATTTTGTAAGATACTGTTTCCCCTTCTTAAGAAATACTGCTTCTTGGGGCTACTAGATTTCTTCTGTCAAGAGAGCCCTTAGCAGGGGGCACCTGGGTGGCTCAGTGGGTTAAAGCCTCTGCCTTCAGCTCAGGTCATGATCCCAGGGTCCTGGGATCGAGCCCCACATCGGGCTCTCCACTCAGCGGGGAGCCTGCTTCCTCCTCTCTCTCTGCCTGCCTCTCTGCCTACTTGTGATCTCTGTCTGTCAAATAAATAAATAAAATCTTTTAAAAAAATAAAATAAAATAAATTAAAAAAAAAAAAAGAAAAAGAAAGCCCTTAGCAGGGGCGCCTGTGTGACTCAGTGGGTTAAGCCTCGGCCTTTGGCTCAGGTCATGGTCTCGGGGTCCTGGAATTGGGCCCTGCGTCGGGCTCTCTGCTCAGCGGGGAGCCTGCTTCCCCCTCTCTCTCTGCCTGCCTCTCGCCTACTTGCGATCTCTCTCTCTCTGTCAAATAAATAAATACAATCTTTATTAAAAGAAAGAAAGAAAGGAAGGAAGGAAGGAAGGAAGGATGGAAGGAAGGAAGGAAGGAAGGAAGGAAGGAAGGAAGGAAGGAAGAAGGAAAGCCCTTAGCATAGTTCCTCGGTAAATGCATGCACTAATAAATGTGTAAGGAAGGACAGATCAAAAGTGGGGGGGCAGAAGTACTAAGTAACTATCAGCACCTTATCTTCCCATTTGTATGTTTTAGGGCAAATCAAAAGCAAGAGTCAGTATCTATCTATATTTTAAGGGGAAGGAAGAAGTGGTGGATGACCAAAATTCCTACCCTCACCCAGCTTTGCCTCTCCCATGCAGCTCTCCCAGAATAGCACACCCAATTCTGAACTTCCCCCTTGCTCGCTCAGAAATCTGCATACCCAGCAGCTCCCGGTAGCCGAGTATAAATACACATTTGTGTTCCTAAGTATGATGTTGCATCTCTGTCTGATGTGTGTGCACTGTCCTCAACAATCCTTGCAGCTAGCACTGCCAGATAAAACACAGGGATCCCAGTTAAACTGGAATCTCAGATAAACAAGAGATACCTTGTTAGTATAAGGAGACCCCCAAGATTGCATGATGCCACTTATATACTAAAATGGGACCCACTGTTTATCTAAAATTCTAATGCTACTGGGTATCTCATATTTTATTTGCTAAATCTGACAACCTTACTTGTAGTAGGTGGTTCACCCATCCCCATGGCTTCCAGGCTTTTCCTAACCTGTTCTCCTTCTTCTAGAAGTTCCCCACCTGCCAACAATTTCCCTAAAATATGATGCTTAGAATTGAAATGGGGAGGGGGGTTGATGCATGGGTGGCTCAGTCAGTTAAGGTCATGATCCCAGGGCCCTGGGATTGAGTCCCTTGCTTGGCAGGAAACCTGCTTCTCCCTCTGCCTGTTCTCCCTGCTGCTTGCTCCTTCTATTTGTGCTGACAAATAAATAAATAAAACCTTTTAAAAAAAGTGAACAGAGGGGAATCCTGGTGTCCAATGTCCAACATCATGGTGGCATGTTCTGGGCATGGGTCCCTTGATCAAAGACCACTCCAGGTAAAAGACCAAGAGCCAAATACCAGTACAGAGAGGGGCCTACCTGCGTCATCTGGAGACTGTGTACACTTCCCCAGACAGGAAAGGTTGTCTTCACTCCTGTGGTTAAGTATTACTCCGGAAAGAAACATCTGTATATTTTGCTAAAAGAAAATAAAGGAACAAAATATTTTTCTGCACTTGGTATGCAGGAGGAACCATTCTAAACACATCTAAAGTATCTCATTTATGTAGCCCTATAAGATGGCTCTTTTTTCTTTTTTTTTTAAGATTTTATTTATTTGAGAGAGTGAGCGAATGAGAGAGCATGAGCTGGAAGATGAGCAGAGGGAGAGGGAGAAGCAGACTTCACACTGAGCAGGAGCCTGATGCGGGCCCCAAGCCAGGACCCCGGGATCATGACCTGAGCAGAAGACAGACGCTTAACTGACTAAGCCCCCAGGCACACCAAGATGGTTCTTTGAAGGAGATATTTTTCCCTTTTTTACAACCTCAGCATTATTAGGTAGCTTGACAAGCTTACAAAGTGTTAGGGACTGAATATGTCCTCCCCAGATTCGTATGTTGAAACCCTTCCCCCAGTGTGATGTTAGGAGATGGGGCCTTTGGGAGGTAGTTAGGTTTAGATGAGGTCATGCAGGTGGAGTCCTCATAATGGGATTACTGCCCTTAGAAGGAGAGGAGGAGACACCCGGGCTCTGCCTCCACAGAGAACAAGGAGCTATCTGTCTGAAGCCAGGAAGCCAGCTCTCACTAGCACCTTGATCTTGGCCTCCTAGCCCCCTAGAACCATGAGAAATAAATGCCTGTTGCTTAAGCCACCCAATCCATGGTATGTTATTAGGGTAACCCTCAACAAGGGTAACCCAAGGGGAGGAAGACACAGAACTAGTGCTTGAGTCAGATTATGCTTCAGCAATAAACTAATAACCACAAAATCTCATCAGCTTTAACACAACAAACACTCATTTGTTGCTGGCACAGGAAAGATGGGAGACAATGGTGAGGCGAGAGGTCCCCTGTTCTACATCACTCAGTGACTTCTGCCGTCTTGTAGCCCCACCAACAAGGCTTCATGACAGCAAGGATAGAGGAGCATGGAGACACTCTCTCATATTCCAAGCTTCAGCTCCAAAGTGACACAGTCATTCAGCTTACAACCTATTGGCCAGAACTGTTCAAGGGCGCCTATGTGATCTTCCTATGTGCCCAGAAGAGGAAAACATAGTAGAACGTGTGAACACATAGCACTGTCTACCACAACTAGTATATGGTGAAACCAGAACCCTCTGGATGATCTTCAAGTACCAAAAATCCAAAGTCTTTCCATTGCAATATCTAGTCTTCCCAAGATTAAGGGAATCTGTTTCTCACAAAAAGGAAAAGTCACACAGGACAGTTTGTAGAATATGACACCTCAAGGAAATGGACAGGAAAAATAGCCTTGGTGAATATTTTAGCTTTGCAAACCTGAAGCATCACAAGATTGCCCCCTTGGAAAACCTGAGAAACAGAGACCATGAGTTCTCTGTGAGTTGTACCTAGAGGATAAATATCTATGAGACAGGTGTGTTGCTCCAGTTTCTGAGAGAAAAACCACTGGGTTTGGGGGCAAACTTTCAAGAAGGCTCTGATATGTTGTAGGGTGACCAACCATTGTAGTTTTCCAGGATTCTCCCTGTTTTAGCTCTAGAAGTTCCACATCTCAGAGCACCATTTGGTCCCACACAAAGGATTGCTCACCAGATTCTACATCGATCCTTTTTCTCCCAGACAAGGTGTGAATGTGTCACCTCAGGTGGCCCAGTGAACTCTGCATGAAGATGCACAGTGGTCTGAGGGAGTCAGGTTGGCTCTGAGTCCTAGAGAAACCTGAGTGGAAATAGCACACGAGAATAAGACTCTCCCCTGGGAGAGAACTCAGGAAGTTCTTCTATGAATATTGGCCGTCTTATCTAAGTAGTCCTCTTCAAGGACTTGGGGAAAGAAAATAGCATGTCAGTGTGACTTTGGTTCTGAAGATTCTACTCCTGCTGCTGAAGCCCAAAATGCAGGAGGCTTTTCCCAGCCAGATCACACCAAGAACCCAAATGGAGCTGTTAGAGACATCAGCTATAGATAGAGAGAGACATAGAGAGAGACACCTCTATCTGTTTCAAGTCAAATACTGTTAAAACAGGCTGTCCCCGTCTCGAATTTGTGCTCCTCTTAAGAGGTGTATGCACATACACACACGTACACACACGGATGCCCACACACGCCTTTGCACTTCTTCCAAGGTACATTTCATCCTGTTAGCACTGGCCTAGTGCTTCATTTGCTGAGTCAGATTTGGTACTGCACTTTGACCTGTATGCTTTCCATCATCCAGATTAAAATCCCAAGTCCATAGCCAGGCTAGGCTCTCAGGGTCCTACTTAAAAAGAGAGACATTTGACCTCATCTCACACAGCCCCCTTTCACACAATACTGTGATCCAGCCATTCCGTTTCCTTGACCACACTTAGGCTCAATTCATCCAACTCTGTCTGTCTCCACTGATGTCTCTACCTCTCATGCACTTGGATAAGTTCTAAATCCAAGACTCAGATCAGGTTCCCGGATCCGTGATGACTTCTCTGCTATTCTTTATAGATTCTTCCCAAATTCCAGCAGCAGACCTTATGCAACTCAAGTACCAATCAGTTCTGTTCTGTTTGTAAATCCCTCCCATGTCAATTTTACATATTTATAGTTATTCAACTTTTAGTTATTTTGTGATTTGTCCCCAAACCCAGATTATAAACTCCTGGAGAATAGGAACAACCTTTGACCATTCTTTTTACCCCCTGATGAGCATATAGCCCAGTGTTTGCACATAGTAGGTGCTAAATAAACAAATATTGATTTATTAGTATGGATCCATGGAGCAAGGGAATGCCTAACAAAAAGTGTTGAAAAATATGATCCTATGAATATTACTGCATAATTCTCTGTCAAGACAACATACAGAGAAAATCACACAGAAAAATAAACATTTTTTTTCTCCTGAGATCTAGAACCTGGGAAAATTCATGACGAATCAATCCACTGATCAACAGGATCCCAAGGTTAGGCCTCCTATTCCATCAACCATGGCTGGTCGGGACAAAAAGGCCAGGACCAGGATTAAAATCACAGTAGTTTTGGTTTGGGGAACTGAACTACTTCTGTGGTCAGGCCATCAACTTAGGCACTCAAAGCATATAAGACCCAGCTTTTAGAACCTGCAGAGGTGATGGAAGTGGGGTCAGGTGAGAGGAGGGCACAAATGGAGAGACAGTCTTAGGACACAAGAACTCCTCGACATCTTTAAGGGTTCTCTGTCACTCTCAGAGAATCAGGGAACACATACAGCCAAAGGTCTGACAGTCCCTGCCTATCCTTGTGCCATCTAAGATAATGTGTCCCACCAGTCATTTTAGGCCCATCCCAACCCTGGGCCAATGAGCACCAACCCTAAGACATTAAGAAATCCCTTCCCACAACCCAACAAGGTCTCAGAATACCTGGTTCTCAAGTCCACAGACTAGGGATCAATAGTGTCCTGTTATCCCTCCAGCCATCCAGGGAGCCCGAGCTTGGATCTGAATCCTCCCAACAAACCAGTCCATACAGAACTACCCTCCATCCCCCGCCAGCTTCTACCCCGTCCTCATTCTCAGAGCCTGGGCTTTTCTTTCAGTTCTCCTCATCATGTGTCAGCAGACCCTTCTGACTTTTGACCCAGAAACACAGAAACATCCAGAACCATTCATTTGCAAAACAAATATTTACTGAGCACCCATCAAGCCAAGGCATCCAGTGGCCAGGAGTAAACAAGTCAGACAGAATCACTGCCCAGAGGCAAGCCATTGTCTCATAGGACACAGGCACTGAACACAGAATTACCAAATAATTTATTAATTATGTAACCAGAGTGACCTCAACTTTTCAGCTATCCAAATCACCCTTTTGTCTATTATTCAAATAACCATTATGCTGACAACTCTAGGGAGAAGCTAGCAGTTAACACATTCATTCCAGTTGCTGTTTGTCCTCAAACACTCCTAGCTCCCTTTTAAGCATCTCACCAGCCTATTTTGACCCCAAACATGAACACACAGTCCTTCCTCCATTCCCCTAAGAACAAAACACACAGCTCTTGAGTTGAAGAAATTTTACTGAAAATTTGGAGGTGACACAGCGAAATTACATCCTAAAAATAAATACTAGCTGGCATCCATCAACATCATGGCATGTGCCTGCTACTCTAAGCTTTGACCAGGCTGCTGGAAACAAGGACCTCCCTTCAAGAACTCACTTCTCCCAACCCATGAAGACAATCTTTTACAGGGTAACAACCCAAGGTGGCCTACCTGCCTTGGGATTCCTCTACTCACTGCTATTTGCCATACATCAGGTGCATTCATTCATTCATTCTGGAAATATACATTGAACACTTATTTTGTAGCAGGCATTGTGCTAGATGAGCAGCAAAAAAGATAAGGCCCTGCCTTCATGGAGGTAACAAACAATAAACAAGTAAACCAAAAAATAAATCTAACAATTATAAATGTCAATACTTTTTTTTAATGGGATGACCCATAAAGTGCCACTTTAGAAAGGATGGATAAGGGGCACCTGGGTGGCTCAGTCATTTAAGTGTATGCCTTCAGCTCAGGTCATGATCCCAGGGTCCTGGATGGAGCCCTACATCCACTGGGCTCCCTGCTCAGTGGGGAGTCTGCTCCTCCCTCTCCCTGTCTCTCCCCCTGCTTGTGCTCTCTTGCGTGCTCTCTCTGTCAAATAAATAAATAAAATCTTAAAAAAATAAAAAAAGTAATGGATAAGAGAATTATCTCCTAGGAGGTGACCTTGGGATGAGATTTGGGGCCGGACTTCCAAGGGCAGGCTAAACATTTATTTAAGGTGCCAGCAAGGTAGAAGTACCAAAAATTTTTTTGGAAAATTTTTTATCTAATATTTTTTTTAACATTCTTTTTTTTTTTTTTTAAGATTTTATTTATTTATTTGTCAGAGAGAGAGAGGGAGTGAGAGCGAGTGAGCACAGGCAGATAGAATGGCAGGCAGAGGCAGAGGGAGAAGCAGGCTCCCCGCCGAGCAAGGAGCCCGATGTGGGACTCGATCCCAGGACGCTGGGATCATGACCTGAGCCGAAGGCAGCCGCTTAACTAACTGAGCCACCCAGGCGTCCCTATCTAATATTTTTTAAGACATGGAAGTAAACACCTAAGGCAAAATTAGAAGGATGCACATCCGCCCTATATATATTTTTAAGAATTAATATTGTTGTTATTTTGATTTCTATGGGCAGGGTAAAAAACTCAATCTTTTCAGGGCTTAGGACCTCTAAAGTCTTTCTCCAGCCCCAGGAGATATTAGAATCATCCCCAGTAATTCAGAGTTGATCCATCTTGGGAACTCCCCAGGAACGATAGCTTCTAAAACCCTCAAGGATGATTCTAAAATGGAGCCAGGATTGAGAACTACTGACCTAGGGAAATAATGTAGCTGGAGAAGAGGGATCATGGTAAGACCCTAGAATACCCCAACCTTAAGAGCAGTAAGAGCAGCCACTACTGTGGCTGCACAACAGAATCACCTTTACAGCTTTAAACATTACTGATCTTTGGGTCCTACTTGGAGAGATTTCTGATATAATTGATCTAGCAAAAAGAAAAGCAAAGAGAAAAGGTGTTTCTAGAAGGAAGAAAGAGTTATTATCTGTTGAATGATAAAATCCAGTTCATTCAATAAACATCCCATTAGCTTTTGGTGGGGGTGGTGATAATGGAAGCCAGATGGATGTAGGCAAAAGAAGGAATGGTTGATGAAGAAATGGATACAGTGATTATAGACAACTGTTTATTACGGTTTTAGATATGAAGAGGAACAAAGAATTCAGGCAGCATCTATAGCCAGAATTGAGAACCACTTCCCAGATGTTTCCTACAGTTCCATGGATTGAGACCCAGTGCTCTCCTATAGAACTTTCTGCAACAATGGAAATGTTCTGTATCTGCACTGTCCAATATGGTAGCACTAACTCCTCGTGGCTGTTGAGTGCTTGAAATGTGGTTCAAGTGACTGGTGAACTGAATTTTTAATTTTATTAAATCAGCTGTCCATATAATATAATATAATCATGGGAGTGACTATCCCATCATATTTGCAAATCCTGGGGGGCTTTATAGGGCTTGTACATCAGGGGCCATCTTAAAATTCTGCCTACTGCATTAAAAATGAGTCATTTAGTCCAAGAGGGCTCCTGGCCTAGATTCTGGATGTGAAGGAAGAAAATCAGATTTTGTGATTAAATACTCTTAGAACTGAACTACTCTGCAAGCTGATTCAGGAAGTAAGACCTATTGCTCTGCTTCACCACCAGCCTCAGGCAAGCATCAGTGATTCCTTGGTCCCCATATTTCCATCCTTCTCTCCTCTCTCTATTCCCTCATGGGTTATCTCCCCCCATTCCCAAGATCTCAGCCACCCCCAACTCACTGAAACCTCTCAAATCCTCATCTCACAACCCAATCTCTCTCTAGAGCTCCAGATTTGTGATTCATATACAACTGCTTAATGACCACCTTTGCCTGTATGTCTCATAAACAGCCCAAACTCAATATACCCAAAATGGAACTCATTCTCTTTCTCTAAATGTGTTCCTTCTTCCTTCTCCAAACCTGGGAGTCATCTCTAGTTCCTTTTCTCTTCTATAGCACTAAGCCTTCCAGTTTTACCTACAGTGCATCACTCAAATCTGTCTTCCTCTATCCCCATTACTTATGTCTTAGCCCAGTCCCTCACTGCCTGAATTACTCTAACAACATCCTATTCATTGCCTCTACTCTTGCTCCACTCATGCATTCTTCACTCTGCCAGTAGTGATCTCCTTAAAACCCAGTCTTATTGAACCATTCTGCTGCCTGAGATTCATCAATTTTTCCAACTGCCTAGAGCATAACCAATTCAATAAGACAAAGTGATAGCTGTGATATTGAATTAGATAATTCAATAGATGATGCATGGTGCTAGCTCTGAGAACACTGCACAAGACAGAGATAGTCCCCACCCTCACGGAGCTTATAGTCTGGCAATGGACACACACAATAGAGTCATGAAAGGGAAAATGAGATGGCTGTGGGAACATGCAGCACAGGGAGCTTTCTTCACCTAAGCATCAAGGAAGGCCTCCCTGAGGCAGTGAGAGGACAGTGACACTTGAAGGATGAGTACAAGTTCATAAGATCAAGGGAAGTGATAAGTGTTCCAGGTGGAGAGAACAACATGTGGAAGTATCTTGTGAAAGATCCAAAACAGTGTGGCTGGCATCAAGAGAGCAATGGTTGAGGGACATAAAATGAAACTGGAAAAACAGACAAGGAGAAAATCATGGGTGAACTTATATACCATGCTAAGAATCCAGGCCATGAACCAAAGGGCAACATGGGATCCACTGAAGGGTTTTAAAGAGAAGAATGACTTGACAAGGTTTGCTTTCTTTCTTTCTTCCTTTCTTTTTAAGTTTACATTGGATTGGATTGGATTGGATTGGATTGGATTGGATTGGATTGGATAGTTCAAGACCCAAGGCAGAGAGACCAATTGTGAGACCACAGCAATAGTCCAGGAAGATGCTGAGGGCTTAGACTAGGAGCGTGGCAAGGGGCATAGAAAGCAAATAAATTCAAGAGATATTTAGGATGCAGAATGACAAGTCTTGGTGATTGTATATGAGAGGTGACAGAGAAAGGAGAAAAGGATGGCTCTGAGGCTTAGGACCTGGTCTACCAGATAGATGATGAAGTCTAGAGGAAGCAAGATGGTTGTGCAAATTTGGGGGGTGGAAATACTGACTTTGGCTTCAGACATGGAAAGTCTGATAGCTTTCCAAGTCAAGATGTAGGAAGATATCTTCCTGGGCAGGAAGATACAGAGGTCTAGAGTTCTGACATGTACGTCATCTGCACAGAGCCATAATGGAAGCCTCACAAGTAAACTAAATCACCTAAAAAGAGACTATGTAAAGTTTAAAAAGAGGTTCCAGGACTGAGTCCTAAGAACTGCTGATATTTAGAGGTCATATATAAGGCAAAAGGATGAGGAACCTGAGTGGCTCAGTTAAGTGTCTGATTCTTGATCTCAACTCAGTTCTTGACCTCAGGGTCATGAATTCAAGCCCCACACGGGGCTCCATGCTAGGCATGGGATCTACTTAAAAATTTTTTTAAAGGCAAAAACAGGCAGGGGAAGCTAAGGGGTGTCCAGAATAGGACAGGAGGAAAATTAGCATATGATGACATAGATGCCAAGGGGAATGTCTTTCTAGAAGAAGGGAGTGGTCAATAGTTCCTAGACACCACATATGTTGGCAATCATTTAGGTAATTATTCATTACAGCTCCTGCCTACTACTTCCTCCTGATTTCCTGCCATTTCCCAAAACCCATCCTTTATGCTCTGACTCCAGTCTTCCCTAACTTCTCTTGGACCATGCAATGTATTTTCATGCATCCCATCCTTTTTATATGCAGTCCTCTCTCACTCCAGGCCTCCCCTAACCCTGAACCCCCAATCCCTCCCAGAGTCACCTGGTAAACATTAACCATCCTTTAATACCCTCAGGTGCTCAGGCATCACCAACTTTTAGGCCTTCCTTGGTCAAGGAGTCCCCAAATTGAATCACTCAATATATTTCTCATTCTATTCTATTTGTTTACCCGGTATCTATTTCTATTATTGTGCTTATCTCAGTATATTGTAATAACTTACTTAATGTCTGAGACCTCTACTTGACTATGAGCCTCAGAAGTGCAAAAACAGTGTTGTATTCTGCTTTCTGTAACTAAATATAGTATCAGATACATGGCCAACTTTAACAAATATTTTTGGACCTTATTCCTGCCTGTATGTCACCTAGGGAATGTGAATGACCTGGGCCCAGGGAGAAGCCTGGAGCTTCCTGGAGAAGCCACAGGAATGGCTGACCTGAGCAAGGGACAAAGACAACAGAATAATGACTGAATCAGTAACGTGTATTGACTGCTTTCATTCGTGTCAGCCTGCTAAGCCCTTTCCAGTGCTCCAGTTCATTCAGGCTTCCCCACACCTCATTTAATAGGTATGATCATCACCCTCACCTTACAGATGAGGAAACGAGACTAGAGAAGCTAAGTCACTTGTCCAAGGTCAGATGCTGGTAAGAGGAGCCAGGTCTTGAACGAACTCAAGTCTATTTGACTCCAGAGCCCTATCCTCTTAAGTTGCACTGGCATTTGAGCTTCGGGAAAATTCTCTGCTGATTCTAACTTGCAGAGTAGAGTAGTGAGATTCAGAAGTGGGACGTGGGTTGTAGGGTGCTACTGTTCCAGGAACATGCCACGTGGTTCATCAGATGGTGGCTCTGCTTGCCCAGAAGCCATGAGGGACTAAAGCAAACTGTCTGTTCACCAGTGTGGATTTGTCAAGGCCCTGGGGTCCCAGGAGCAGGCTGGAGGAGCACCCCAGAGTAAGCCAATCACTGCAATGTCAGACACTAAGCTGGGAATGCAAGTGAAAAGTGAGGAAGCCAGAGTGGAAGGAACTAAGCCAAACTTTGAGGTCTTGGGCAATCTTCACCGCTAGGCTCTGTGCCAAGGATAAGCCACTGTGCCTAAAATAACCTCCCCAGAGAGTCTGATCATTTTGCAATCTCTATCTCAATAGTGACTTTCAGGTCAATGGAACTAGTATTGATTAAGCCCCTATTATACATTACACCATGAAAGGTACAAAGATCTGGTCTTCCATGGAAGCAGGGCAAGCTCACAGGGAACAGTGAGAGAGCTGTATAAACAGCACACAACACAGTGATGACCTGTGCAGGACAAGCCATAAAGGTGGTTGAAATTCACAGAAAGGAGAGATCAGGGTGTGCTGCTGGCTTCCTGGAGCACATGAATGGGAGAGAGGAAGACAGAGTGGAATGAGAACAGCATTTCAGGTAGGAAGAAGATTATGAGCAAAGGTGAGGCAGCTGAAACGAGAATGGACTGTTTCTCTGGCCATGAGAAACCCACCTGTGGAGCAAGGATTCTTGTTGGAGAAGAATGGAATATAAAGTCAGATGAGTAGAGAAGAGCAGATCATAGAAGTCTCAGATTCCAAGAATACCAATCAAGTAAATCCAATCTGCAGAGTCCGGGAGTCCATGGAGGCAATAAGAAATGATCCAGGCTTTAAGCAGGCAATGAAGAATAAAAATTTAGGCTTCCCAGGAGAATTCTACCAAGCATTTAAAGAATAATTAATTCCTATTCTCCTGAAACTGTTCCAAAAAACAGAAATGGAAGGAAAACTTCCAAACTCATTTTAAGAGGCCAGCATTACCTTGATCCCAAAACCAGAGAAAGACCCCATGAAAAAGAGAACTACAGACCAATATCCTTGATGAGCACAGGTGTGAAAATCTCAACAAAATACTAGCCAATAGGATCCAACAGTACATTAAAAGGATTATTCACCACGACCAAGTGGGATTTATTCCAGGGCTGCAAGGTTGGTTCAACATCCGCAAATCAATCAGTGTGATACAATACGTTAATAAAAGAAAGAACAAGAATCATATGATACTCTTAATAGATGCTGAAAAGCATTTGACAAGGTACAGCATTCTTTCTTCATCAAAACTCTTCAAAGTGTAGGGATGAAAGGTACTTACCTCAATATCATCAAAGCCATCTATGAAAAACCCACCGCAAATATTATTCTCAATGGAGAAAAACTGAGAGCTTTTCCGCTAAGGTCAGAAACATGGCAGGGATGTCCATTATCACCACTGCTATTCAACAAAGTACTAGTAGTCCTAGCCTCAGCAATCAGACAACAAAGAGAAATAAAAGGCATCTGAATCGGCAAAGAAGAAGTCAAACTATCACTATTTGCAGATGGTATGATACTTTATGTGGAAAACCCAAAAAGACTCCACTCCAAATCTTCTAGAACTTGTACAGGAATTCAGAAAAGTGTCAGGATATAAAATCAATGCACAGAAATCAGTTGCATTTCTATATACCAACAACAAGACAGAGGAAAGAGAAATTAAGGAATCAATCCCATTTATAATTGCACCCAAAACCATAAGATACCTAGGAATAAACCTAACCAAAGAGGCAAAGAATCTGTACTCAGAAAACTATAAAGTACTCATGAAAGAAATGGAGGAAGAAATGGAAAAATGTCCCATGCTTATGGGTTGGAAGAACAAATATTGTGAAGATGTCTATGCCACCTAAAGCAATCTACACGTTTAATGCAATCCCTTCAAAATATTACCCATTTTTTTCCAAAGAAATGGAACAAATAATCCTAAAATTTATATGAAACCAGAAAAGACCTCAAATAGCCAGAGGAATGTTGAGAAAGAAAGCCAAAGTTGGTGGCATCACAATTCCAGACTTCAAGCTCTATTACAAAGCTGTCATCATCAAGACAGTATGGTACTGGCACAAAAACAGACACATAAATCAGTGAAACAGAATAGAAAGCCCAGAAATAGACCCTCAACTCTATGGTCAACTAATCTTTGACAAAGCGGGAAAGAATATCCGGTGGAAAAAAGACAGTCTCTTCAACAAATGGTATTGGGAAAATTGGACAGCCACACGCAGAAAAATGAAACTGGACCATTTCCTTACACCACACACAAAAATAGATTCCAAATGGATGAAAGACCTCAATGGGAGAAAGGAATTCATCAAAATCCTTGAGGAGAACACAGGCAGCAACCTCTTCGACCTCAGCCGCAGCAACTTCTTCCTAGGAACATCGCCAAAGGCAAGGGAAGCAAGGGGAAAAATGAACTATTGGGACTTCATCAAGATCAAAAGCTTTTGCACAGCAAAGGAAACAGTTAACAAAACCAAAAGACAACTGACAGAATGGGAGAAGATATTTGCAAATGATACATCAGATAAAGGGCTAATATCTAAAATCTATAAAGAACTTATAAATTCAACACCCAAACAGCAAATAATCCAATCAAGAAATGGGCAGAGGACATGAACAGACATTTCTGCAAAGAAGACATCCAGATGGCCAACAGACACATGAAAAAGTGCTCTACATCACTCAGCATCAGGAAAATACAAATCAAAACCACAATGAGATACCACCTCACACCAATCCGAATAGCTAAAATTAACAAGTCAGGAAATGACAGATGCTGGCGAGGATGTGGAGAAAGGGGAACCCTCCTACAATTTTGGTGGGAATGCAAGCTGGTGCAACCACTCTGGAAAACAGCATGGAGGTTCCTCAAAAAGTTGAAAATAGAGCTACCCTATGACCCAACAATTGCACTACTGGGTATTTACCCTAAAGATACAAATGTAGTGATCTGAAGGGGCACGTGCACCTGAATGTTTATAGCAGCAATGTCCACAATAGCCAAACTATGGAAAGAACCTAGATGTCCATCAACAGATGAATGGATAAAGAAGATGGAACATCATGCAGCCATCAAAAGAAATGAAATCTTGCCATTTGCAACGACGCGGAGGAACTAAAGGGTATTATGCTTATTGAAATAAGTCAATCAGAGAAAGACAATTATCATATAATCTCCCTGATATGAGGAATTTGAAAGGCAACATGGGGGGCTTGGCGGGTAGGGAAGGAAAAAATGAAACAAGATGGGATCAGGAGGGAGACAAACCATAAGAGATTCTTAATCTCACAAAACAAACTGAGGGTTGCCGAGGGGAGGGGTGTAGGGAGAGGGTGGTTGGGTTATGGACATTGGGGAGGGTATGTGCTATGGTGAGTGCTATGAAGTACGTAAGCCTGACGACTCACAGACCTGTACCCCCTGGAGCTAATGATACATTATATGTTAATAAAAAATTAAAAAAAAAAAAACAAAGAAAAAGAATAAAAATTTAATTTTAGGAAGATTTATTTGGTTGTAGTGTCTGAAATAGAGTACAGAGAAGAGGACTAAAGGCAAAAAAAAAAAAAAAAAAGAAGAAGAAGAACAGCAACAACAACAACCACAACAACAACAAAAGAGAAAAGAAAATTGTCAAAAAACAAAAACAATGGAACTCCTGGCTGGCTCAGTTGGTAGAGCACGCAACTCTTGATCTCAGGGTTGTTGAGTTCAATCCCCATGCTGGACACAGAGCCTGCTTAAGAAGAAAAAAAGAAAAAGAAAAAACCTGAATGCTTCTTTGAGCATCTGCTAAATGTCCAAATGCAAATCCAATAAACACGGTCCCTTCCCTGCCAGTCCAATGGGGAAGACATTCATTAATCCCATAGTTACTTCTTAAGGACCTACCATATGCCAAGGATCATAGGAGGTTCTAGAGACACAGTGAAAAGCAAAATACAGTCCCAGCCCTCATGAAGCTTGGCAGCCCTCACTGGTGGCTCCAATGAGCATGGAAAAGAAATAAAAGCAAAGCAACAGTTCTATCCATATAAAGTCAGATACTAAGTGCGATGAAGAAAAATAAAGCAGGGCATTGTGTAGGGCACGGCGAGACAGAATGGTCAGGAAAGGCCAAGAAAATGCCACAGTATTTCAAGCCCAGAGAACAGGTACAGTGGAGATGCCCCTGCTAGCAATAAGGATACTGAGAAGGTGAGTTAGTTTGTAAGAGTACAGAGAATACAGGGCATCTTAGTTAGAGTGTGTTAAGCTTGTGATAAAAGCAACAGACCCACACAGAAATGTCTAGACTCTGGAACTCTAATCTAATCCAGAAGCAGACAAAAGTTGGACATGTAGATTCAAAAATCATCCACTGATATTTGAGAGATAAGAAACCTCTCCGAAAGTGGTGTACATGAAATGAAAGTAACTCAAGAAAAAAAAATGAGGAGTTTAAGATTTACAGATGATTTTATCTTGTCTCTATGATGGATGATCCTCTCCCTCCAGCCTCCTACAATACCAGGGTGGGCATTGACTTTGGTCGGCAGCAAAGAGCTGGTAACAAAGTAATGCTACTACTAACTGAGGCTCATAGACAACCAATCATCCAAAAGGCCTCTGTCCCCTGTTCCTTCAATCCCCAAGGCACAGCTGTGGGGACAGCCCTCTCTCTCTCTCTTCTGCACTCACTGCTAGGACCACCTGCTGCCCCTTTGTTCCTCTGGAGATGGCTCTGGGTGTTTGTTTTAATTTTAATGTTTGGGAAAAAGGGATTTGGAAAGCAAAATAAATTTTAAACTGGCCTTTCCTACCTTCCTAGAAATGGCACAATTAAATGTTAAGATAGACCCAAGGGGAGGGTGACTCCAGTTAGCCCAGAGCTGTCCCAGTTTCAGTCCTGTGAGTCCTGCACTCAGGGAAACCCCTCAGCCCTAGACACCCTGAAATGGTTGATTACCCTACAGCTGGTCTGACCTGCATGATGCAACATAAGGCTTTCCATCTCTAAAGTGACATCAGCACTTTTAAAGCATGTGCTTAGTTTCCCAAGCCCTACATAACCCTCTACCCTAGAAGCTGGTTTCTCTTTCCCCACCTAGACAGAGGAGCCATCAGAAATTCCTAAATGCAAATTGATCCTGGATTCCTCAGCCTTCTATTCCCACCACCTCCTCCTCAGCTTGGGCTACCACCTAAACCAGAAACACCAAATGCCCTGGCACCCCCAATCTGTACCACCTGCTGCTCTGTCTGTGCAGCCCTGGCCAGCAAGCTGGTGGGGCCAGGGGTCAAGGTCAAAGTCAAAATATCAAAGAGGGAAAGAAGGGAACTCATCCAGGTAATAACGTGCTCTACCACAGTAAATCACAAAAAAAAGGGAACCCCGGATAAATTGCAATCTGCTGACGGTGGAAGGCACATGGTTTTCCTCTTTGAGTTATAGAAATACCGGAAACGCTTATGATGGAGTCAATTTCAGGTCAACTTTTAGTTTTGCGACCAATGCTGGGCTAACTCACCTTCAGAGAAGGAACCAAGTGAAAGCCCTGATAATAATGTATATGTTAGGGGCGCCTGGGTGGCTCAGTGGGTTAAAGCCTCTGCTTTCAGCTCAGGTCATGATCCCAGGGTCCTGGGATCGAGCCCCGCATCGGGCTCTCTGCTCTGCGGGGAGCCTGCTTCCCCCTTTCTCTCTCTCTGCCTGCCTCTCTGCCTACTTGTGATCTCTGTCTGTCAAATAAATAAATAAATAAAATATTTTAAAAAAATAATAATGTATATGTTATATACTCTTCCAGAAGCCAGTGTTTGGCACACTCACAGATCTTGAGGTTTGCATATCATTTCTGCCAGGTTATTAGATACTTCTTCAAATTTTTAAGAAAGATTAAAAGAAAATGCCAAGACTGGGGCACCGCACCCAGATGGCTCAGTCAGTTAAGTTTCTGCCTTCAGTTCAGATCATGATCCCAGGGTCCTGGAATGGAGCCTCCCATCAGGATCCTGCTCAGCAGGGAGTCTGCTTCTCCCTCTCCTTTAGCCCCTCTCCCCTTCTTGTATGAGCTCTCTCTCTCTCTCAAATGAATAAATAAAACCTAAAAAAAAAAAAAAAAGAAAGAAAGAAAATGCCAAGATTGATATTAATCTCGGGGCCCCTGGGTGGCTCAGGGGGTTAAAGCCTCTGCCTTTGGCTCAGGTCATGATCCCGGGGTCCTGGGATCGAGCCCCACATCGGGCTCTCTGCTCACCAGGGAGCCTGCTTCCCCCTCTCTCTCTGCCTGCCTCTCTGCCTACTTGTGATCTCTCTCTGTCAAATAAGTAAATAAAATCTTAAAAAAAAAAAGATTGATATTAATCTCAACTTGGTCCTTTGTTGCAGAAATTTCCTGTCTGACAACACTAAAAGAACAATAAGCAGTGTTCACCAACCTGTAGGAATAACCCCTATTTGGCCCCATGTCACCTTGACTGCTTAGGTGCAGACTAAAAGGCAGAATTTTACAAAAGCTGCTTAACTAACCTGGCCCACACAAATCTTAACTACCTTAAATGCTAATAGCCAAGGCAAAGGGTAGCTGGCAGGGTGGTCTTTTTTTTTTTTAAAGATTTTATCTATTTATTTGACAGAGAGAGAGGGAGAGAGAGGGAGAGAGAGCGAACGGGCACAGGCAGACAGAGTGGCAGGCAGAGGCAGAGGGAGAAGCAGGCTCCCCGCCGAGCAAGGAGCCCGATGTGGGACTCGATCCCAGGACACTGGGATCATGACCCAAGCCGAAGGCAGCTGCTTAACCAACTGAGCCACCCAGGCGTCCCCAGGGTGGTCTTTTTTAACTGAATTGTCGGGGAAATTGTCTCAGCGCCCCCTCCCCAAAAAAGGTTACTGTTAAAATATGCAAGGACTCCAACACTTGATCTTTGAAACAGCCCCTTTCCCTGTCCCTCCCCACAGGAGGCTGTTGCAAGATTGCATCACTGACCTTCACAATTTTCTGGCCAGTCTGATTTCCCCCCTTCCCCCTAACTGCTGACAGCCCTTTGGCCCACTTGCCTCTGCTTTCCACCTCTTGCTAGTTAACTCTGGTAAATGGATAACCAAAGCTAAATCATTGCACCCTCCACCCCATGGGGATGATTTTAATCCCAGCCAAAATGTATCTTTCTCCCCTCCCTTGCTTCCAATAGTGATTTTTTTTTTTTTTTTAAAAAGTCCTACTTAAATAATCTCTTCACCTAACCTGGGCTTGACCTAAGGACCACAGATCAAGAGTCACATGCTCTTCAACTGAGACGGCCAGCCCCCCCCCCCCCCCCCCCCCCCCCCCCTGCCCAGCCCACCACCAGAGTTCTCTCTCTAGCTGTTACCCAAACCTACTCTCACCCTTCTGCCCATTTCTAGGAGCCAGCACAGTGGTGTTGCACCCCTGTGGCAAGCATTTATTGAGAGCATGAGCTATTTGCATTCCAGACCCATAGAAGAAATTTATCGCCAGTCCCCTTCCATCTTCTCTGCCCTGTAACCCCCTGCTGCATTTCTCAAGTAGGAGTGCAGATAATTTGGATTTAATGATACCCAGAAGTACATATACAATCAGGCGCAAGCGCAGAGAGGCATTACACACACACACACACACTTGTGTAAAAGGGCGCCCTCAATAAGTAGTAATCTATCAAGTGACCCTATTAGGGCTAGCACCTGTGAGTAAAACCAGTCAAGCCGGAAAGAAACACAAGCACGTACAGAGCCCAGAAACCTGGTTCTGCTCCTTCCAGGATCCCTCCCCCTTGCCTTCTCCCCTCTGGTCTCCACACCTGTGGGAAAATGACAACACTTAGGAATAAAAACTAAAGAATTTCCAGTTAGGTAGAACGCCCTCCTCCCCGCGATGTCCTCATTAGGGGTCCCTTCACAGACCACCCAGGGCAAGGAAAGCTGGGCCACCCACCCACACCACTAAGGAAGAGTCACATGGGGTATGTCCGCGCTACCTCCCAGGGCTCCGGGACCTCACCGGGGTGCGCACCCGGAGGGGGACCTCCTGCGTCCCGACAGCCCTCAACCCCCGCACGCCCGCCGCGGTCTCCCCTGCTTGGGACTCCCATCTCACAAGACCCAGACGTGCACAGCTCCTGGACGCCCCCACCTAGGTCCTTCCCCGCCCCTCCCTCGCCCCTCCCCCGCCCCCTACTTCCTCCTCCTTTCTCTGGCGCTAGCGGCGCTGGCCCCCGGCCAGGGCAGCCCGGGAGGCGGGTCTCGGAGGAAAAGATATAAGCGGCTCCGGGGCACCGCCGAGGTGCCAGCTGCGGAGTCTCCACCTGGAAGAGCCGCGGCGGCGTAGGAGGAGAACGCAGAGGCGGGCCAGACCCCGGCACAAGCTGACCGCTCGCGCTGCCTCCGGATCGCGCTGCGCTCCCAAGGTGAGCCCCGCGGGAGAGAGCGCGGCGGGGCGGGGTCCGGGGCGGGCCCCTCTTCCTGCGGGACAGCCGAGTGAGGGGCGCTCGGGCAGGCTGGAGCCATCCTTCCGTGGTTGACGGTCCCCTTTCCTGCGTCGCCCCTCCCGCAGGTCACCCCCGCCCCCGAGATGGAAACTGTGCGGGAGCTGATCCCGCTGGCCAGGGAGCTGATGGCCCAAAGGCCCAATCGGAAGGTGCTGAAGCTGTACGTGCTGGGCGGCGTGCTGGCCTTCGTCGGCGTGGTGATCTGCCTGGTGGAGACTGTGTGCAGCCCCTTCATCGCCGCTAGCAGCCTGCGGGACGAGGAGGCGGCGGTGGCAGAGCTCCAGGAGGCCCTAGAGCGGAAGAGCCTCGCGACCCAGACCCTGCGGGAGAAAAGCAAGCAGCAGGAGGCGGTCCTCTGCAGCCGGGCGCTCTCCATCCGGCAGCACGCCTCGTAGGACCCCTGGGAGCCCGCTGAGGGAGGGGAGAGAAAGAGGGCGCGTGTAGGGTCAGGCTCAAGTGGGAGAGAGCAGGAGTCCTGTGCTGTTTGGACTTAGATCTGAGAAGCCACCCGCTTCCAGACCTGAACTACCACATGGATCCACCAAAAGGAGTTTGGGATTAAGTGTTGCTGCTGTGCAGCATTGCAGAATAACATGTCCAAAATTACGTGTCTTCGAGCTATCTGAGTGCATCTACCATTTTGCACTAGGGTGGAAGGCGGGGAATGCTTTTTATATTCTTGTTATTATATTTAATTATTACAGTGACCACCATTTTCCATTTTGAAATAAAACTCGTTTTATACTATATCTCAGTATCTGATTCCTGAGGGGCATGTTTCCCTGGGGCGGACAGCAGAGAGGGTGAGCATGTTGGCAAAGGGGGTCTTAGCTGAGCCCTGTGGGGAGAGCAGGGCTACCTGAGCCGCAGGCAGCATCTGCTTCTATGTCAGGGTCTCTGATACTCATATTGCATGCTTATTAGTATGTGGAGGATTCGTTTTTGTTTCAAGTTAGGGGAGGCAGAAGAGAAAGTTTTATTAAGTCCCATCAGGCTTAGCATTTTAGGATCAGAAGATAAATCAGCTTGTGAGCTACAATATACTAATAGCAGATACTGATTAATTCAAGGCAAAAAACCTACTTGCCATCTCACACCTGACCAGAGGCTCCTATGACTGATACCTTTTACTTCCTGGTTTTTTTTAAGATTTTATTTATTTATTTGATAGACAGAGATCACAAGTAGGCTGGGGGCTGGGGGTGGGGGCGGGGGGCAGCAGTGAGGCTGAGAGCAGGCTCCCTGCTGAGCAGAGAGCCTGATGTGGGGCTCAATTCCAGGACTCTGAGATCATGGCCGGAGCAGAAAGCAGAGGCTTAACCCACTGAGCCACCCAGATGCCCCTCTTCCTAACTGTATTTTAACAGAGAGAGAGGAAAGAAAAATAAAACTAGCTAGCTGGTCAGAAGACGGAAGGCAAGGTCCCAAGAATGCCCAAATGGATCTCTGGCTCTACCCAGCCTTCCTCCTCCTCAACTCAAATCATAGTAAGAAGCTCTAGGTTAGAAGGAGAAAAGACAGGTTATCTCCCATCTGAGTCCTCTTCCTCCAGGAATAGAGTATAATCTTCTTGTGATCAAGTTCCTTGTCTTCCTCTTCCTCCTTAGTGTTCATAGAAATTAAGTCCCAGGCAAATAATAGGTTCTTAGTAAATACTTGGTGGCTCAGGTATGAAGTCGGAGACTGATTCTCAGAGGAGGAGCAATTTTGTTCCCTCAGGAGACATTTGAAAATGTCTGGAGACATTTCTAGTTGTCTTTAGGGGGAGAGGGGCACTGTTACTAGCATCTAGGGAGTAGAAGCCGGGGATGCTGCAAAACGTAATACGCAGGATACCCACCCACAACACAGCACTCTCTAGTCGAAATGTCAGTCAGTAGGGCAGAGGTTGAGAAGCCCTGGGTTAAAGGAAAGGAAGGAAAAAGGGTTTGCTTAACAGTTTCAGAATCAAGGTTCTGAGGTATTCTCCAGAGACTGTAGTAGTTATCAATAGAAGTCCCTCTTCTCACACAGGGACAAAAATGGCCCTATCCTGCTTGGCAATTTTATCATCAACCTAGGAGAAGTGACAGAAGGTATATATGTATCATTTCTGTTACTGATGCACAGCTGAGGTTGTAGAGTCAGGATTCAAAATGACTCAACAGGTTGGAAGCACAGTTGAAACTGAACAGAGAAGAAGATACAATACAGAATTAGTTCCAAAAATCCACTCGCACGGCCCCAGAATTATGAACGCTTGTTCTAGCAACAGATCATATGAAAAAGACCTAGATGTTTCCACCGATTACAAGCTCAATATAAGCTAACAAGGGTCGGCCAAAAAACAAAAACAAAAACCTGGGGCACCTGGGTGGCTCAGTGGGTTAAAGCCTCTGCATTTGGCTCAGGTCCTGGGATCTCAGGGTCCTGGGATGGAGCCCTGCAACGGGCTCTCTGCTCAGCGGGGAGCCTGCTTCCCCCTCTCTCTCTGCCTGCTTCTCTATCTACTTGTGGTCTCTGTCTGTCAAATAAATAAATAAAGTCTTTAAAAAAAAAAAAAACACCTAACATCTTATTAGTAGGAGTGGTATGTCCAGAAAAGTGGACAAGGAGGTGGTTTTATTTTACTTTACAATCTGGCAGGTGTAAAACCAAAAAAGTTAAGAGAACCCACGGATTTGCTTGGGTTGCATTCTGAATCCTCCATTTGCTCTAAGACCTTGGACAAGTTACTTATAAACCCTTTGCCTCAGGTTAATTAAGTTAAGCACCATCTATAAAATAGTACCTCCCTCATGATCATTTTCTTTTAAAGATTTTATTTATTTATTTGACAGACAGAGATCACAAGTAGGCAGAGAGAGAAGAGGAAGCAGGATTCCCGCTGAGCAGAGAGCCCGTTGCAGGGCTCAATCCCAGGACCCTGGGATCATGATCTGAGCCAAGGCAGAGGCATTAACCCACTGAGCCACCCAGGCGCCCCACCTCATGATCATTTTTGCAAATTTACTGAGACAATGCATGTAAAGTGCTCACAGCAGGTACCTAACAAACAGTAAGCTTTTGGTCAATGATAGTTGTTATATTTCAAGAGACACCTTGACAAACAAAAATTACTTGGATTAGAGGGACTTGGCCATATAAAAATCCAAGAACCCTGTCACATTCGGAACAACTGAATAGAGGAGTAGAGAAATTACAATACAATCCTGTCATATCCTTACCTCCAAATAGTTGAAAGGCAGCCATATTGATCCAATAAATTTCAATAAATAGACTTATTTTATGTGGCTTGAAAATGCAAAACTAAAAGCAAACAGAAGTACAAGGAAGCAGTTCTTAGGTCATTAAGAAATCATAGTCATTCAAAACCTAAGGAGTTTCCTTGTGATGTTTAGTAAACTCATTACTAAAAGCATGCAAGCAGAAGTTGGAAATAAACTGAAAAGGAGATTTCTGAACTTGGAAGGGAGATTGGGCTAATGACCTCTGAGGTCCCACCCAATTATAAGATTCGGGGATTCTATCTGGTACAACCACCAAACAGGGGATTTATTTCCTATTCCAGCCTGCTTCTCTGAACCCTCCCCTCCACCCCCAACATTCACACCCTCTCTGTGTTTCCAATGCCATTTTGTTCTTTTTCTCAGCATGTTGACAATTATTTTCCTTCTTACTATTAAAAATAATGAATTCATATGTTAACTAACTATGATGTAAATAATAATAATAATAATGAATTTAATTCCAAAAATAAACTATTTCCCAATTAAGTTCATCCTACAAAGGCTTTTTGTCTTTTAGAAAAGACCTTAACCTGGGGGCGCCTGGGTGGCTCAGTGAATTAAACCTCTGCGTTCCACTCAGGTCATGATGTCAGGGTCCTGGGATAGAGCGCTGCATCTGACTCTCTGCTCAGCTGGAAGCCTGCTTCCCCCTCTCTCTCTGCCTGACTCTCTGCCTCTTTGTGATCTCTCTCTCTCTCTGTAAAATAAATAAATAAAATATTTTTTAAAAAATACCTTAACCTGGTGGTTGAACCTAATGATTCTCAAACTTTATTATCGTGCAACACTTAGAAGTCACCTTGTTCATTATAAAATGCTGACCTATTAATATAGATAAATATGTAATTTTGTATTATATCAGATTCCAACTTGTACTATGTTTTAAGGAAAGCACATAGTTGGTATCAACTGTGAGAATATTAAAAAGTTACCACATCTTCAGGACAAACTTGATTGTTGTATAACCATGATCTCCAGAACTAGTTTAAATCCACTGGCTCAACCAATGGCAACTCACCTCAGTGGACACACTCTTACAAGCTAACCAACCAGTGATAGACCATCACATCCAAGGGTCAACCAACCGGGAACTGACACACCCCATAAAACCATTCCGGAGTGCTAGGTGATGTCAGCCCACTTAAGCCTGGGGAAGTATGCCAATCTCTGAATTTTGTGTTTCCCAAAAACCAACAAGTATGCTTCCTATGTTCCTTGTGCCCAAACTCTATTTGTCCTTCATACCTGCTGCCAGCTAAGTCAGTCCCAGTGACAGTCTGAACTCCAGTGCTTTCAACTGAGTTCTCACCACTTCTGTGATTTGTAACTAAGTAGGCCTCTATATAAAACCACTAGTCCTTGTACAAAGTAACTAGATGCTATAGTGGATGGGTATAGATGCTGGTAAATAATCATACCTAGGCCTTTGTATAAGGTCATTAGACATTTTGTTTAGGAGGTCTATCACTGAGTAATTAGACACTGGTCTCATATATGTCATTAGACCCTTTGTGTGGAGGTATACCATTTGATAACTATTTGTGCCATTAAACTGCTTATTCCCCTGCTACTCACTTTACTTTTGTTTTTGTTTGTCTATACAGTAATGTCTTGTCTTCTGTGTTTCTGTTTCGTTCTGGAATATCTTATTTCTGATATATGTATAAGGGAGTGTTCCAAAGGAAATTGCCCAATAAATCACTAATCCAATCCAAGTTGACCTAAGGGATCATAGCTGGAGATCCTTTAGACGGGTGCCCAATTCAGGGAAAGGTAATTGGCCAAACTTAGCTTTGGGTATCCTATAAAACTTTCATGAGAGCATGCTCTGTCTTGTCAATGTGTGAAGGAAGGTCACTTTCAGTCTGTATTCCGGGGTCAAACATTGTCAGGTCATTGGATTGCATGGCCCTTTCCTAACCTTTGCTTAGAAAGGGCATGCAAGATACCACTTGCAGGCACACACTCTTGCTAAACAGCCTCTTTTGTCTTTCTGGGTTCTTCTATGTCAAAACTGCAACCTCCTCTTAGAAGAACTCCTCCTTCCCATGTAAAGCTGCACTGTAATCCTAACTCTTGTGCTCACTTTGATAAAGGACAAAACCTTTGAGTTAGAACAACAATGGCCATCATGGAGGAACTTTGACATGTCAAAATCAGTAAATTAATTCATTTAAGAGAAACCCCAGAATAAATTAATACAGGTAAGAGGGACTCCAGAAATCTAAAGAGTCAATGGTTTGCTTCTTTAATTCATATGCTGAGGCCTAAAAAGCAAAATTCTAATTCACTATGGTCTCTCTCAAAGACTCATGCCTTCTGAAACCCAGCCTGCTTTCATTTTGCTCTCTCCACTCCTCTTTGCTTGATCTTTTAGATGAGCCACACTTTCATCAGCATTTTTCTCTGGGAAAAAAGCAATCACACTGCAACTTTGCTAAGCCAGAAAGCAGTTGTAGAGAAGCTGGGTGAACTGTTTTGAGGGATTTTTGTTTGTTTCATTTCTCAACTTAAATAAATTGAATTTTTTAAAAAAAAGACCTAATTTAAGCCCTGGTTTAGAGCCATATTAGGAGTTATAATTAAAGATTTTTCTAAAGAAGTTGGGTGGACATTTGTTAAATAGGATTTTATTAGGTACTTATTGCTCTGGACTACAGACTTGTACCAAATAGTTCAATTAATTGTTAGTACTAGAGCTGGAGAAAAATATACAAAGGCAGCAGGGAAGAAGGGAGAAATTTAAATAACTCAGCCATGTAAAATGAAAGAAAGAAGTGCCTTAAAAAAGCAAGAAAAAATAGAAAATACAGTACAAAAGATAATTCCAGAAGCCTTTCTTTTAAAAGGGCAGTGGACAAGGATTCAAAATTATAAATTAAATAAAAATGAAAACAGACTTCAGGAAATTTTCAAAGAGCATTCTGGAGTAGACCCAACAGTTGAAGTAAAGGAGACTAGTCTCTTTCAGTTCTCTTTTCTTTCTTTTAATGGGCTCAAATATAAATTAGGAGATTTAATGGGAGGAAAAAAATAATTGAAATCCCGAATGTCTGATTTGTGGCTAGGCATTTTCAGAGAGACTTAGAAAGTAAATAAGCTAGAAATCAATAAGACTTATGGTTCTCTAGATAAAACAACTGTCCCCTGAAAGAAAAACAGAACTAAAAAGTCTATCCTCTAAGGATTGGGAGCCTATAGAGAGGGATACTTACAGTTATTTATTACAAGGAGAAACATTGTTGAAAGAAACAATGTCCCATTTTGACTAAGAAACAGAAAGATGACTAACCAAAATCTATCCAGTGATGCAGTTTCAAGGGAGACAAGCACCCAACAATTCCAGCCCTTCCTCTAAATTTCTGTCCCCAAATCTCAGACACCACTGTGCGACCATGTCAATTATACCCGTCCTCAGGGTGGGCCTCTGTCTAGCTTGGCTAACCCTCTATTCCCAGCTTCTACCCTAGTGCCTGGCATGGAGTAAGCGCTCATTAAATATCTGTTGAATGATGAATAAATAAATGGATAAAGACAGTGAACTTTGTATTGGCACACTATTGTCCATGCCTTAGTCCAAAAGAACGAAAACTCTAAACTGAGAAATGACCTTCCATTATTAATTGGTGTGAATCAGGCTGGAATTACTGGGAGCCCCTACCCCACCTGGATCTCGTGGCAGGCTCCTGTCTTCCCCTCCACTTAGGCTCCTGTTGATGTGATCACCGTAATTGTTTATGTCACTTAGATGACTCCCTGAGGAGTTCATAATTGAAAAATGTGCAGATACACACATCTCACAGAGTACACTGGATCCTAAAGTCTCTTCAGGTGGGGAAGGAGAATCTGCTCAAACCCAGTTCTTGTTTCAGTATCTCCCCCTGAGGCAAAGCCAGGGATCTGAGCTAGAGCAAAGAGCTTTTGCTCAGGGTGGGACAGGGGCTCTGCCTTTGTGCCTCTGGCCTGTGTAGAGCTAACAACAGTAATGGCTAAGTCTCCAGGGCAACCAGGACCCCTTTCAGTCCTTCCAGCCCTGGGGTGCTCTGTCCCTTGGGGAGCCCTGGACCCCTGGCCCTGCTTGCCAGGACTGACCCACTGGTCCGCTCTGGCTTCCCTTTGGGGCTCCTCTTTCAGCCCCTCCTGGCCGTAAGCTCTGTCCTAGCAGAAGGCCCTTCTTCCTTGGCCTGGGTTTCACCTTCTTGTATCAGGTGGCAGACCAGCTGGTTCCAGGCCCAAAGCAGGTCTTCTGGCTCCTCCCAGAAACCAACCAACTTCAGAGCAGGAAATCCTGCCCCTCCCCAAAGAGTGGGAAACCGCAGGGAAAGAGAGAGATGAAACAGAAGGGAAGGCAGAGGAGGAGGGAAAGGGAGAAAAGAAGCAAAAGGAAACAGGAGATCAATAAAAAGAAGTCAAATTTGGTTGAAACCTCAAGGTAAGACTTTTTAAAATCACATTATATATAATAGCATCACTATTTGTTTCGGGGCCTAGTACACAGTAGGTTCCCAGAAAACCGCTATTGAAATAATGCATCTATTGGAATAAACTGGAGGTCTGGGCTGAAGAGAGATTTCAATGTCAATGCTGGTCAAAAAAAAAAAAAAAAAAAAAAAATGCCCGATGAGATTTGCAGTGTGTAGGAGGGAAGATATGATAAGACGCAGATGGAACAAGATGTCTGTTACTGGCACTGGGAGCATTCTGATCATTTTGGGACAGAAAGTGAAGTTGGAACAAAAAGTTGCAAAAATAGTTCTAAAAGGTCTGCCTGTTCTTTTAAAATCGTACAAAGATTGCAGGTCGTAAGCATTTTTTTTTAATTGGCTTTAAACCAATGACCGAGCACAAACACCAGGCTGTGTGTTGGGAATTGCTGAAAACGCCGATATCTGCAGGCTATACAGCCAGTCACCGGCCCCGCCAATATTATTAGTATTGAAACCTGGAGCCTCGAGGAAGGCTCTATTTTATCGCAAGAAGTCTTGTTCAACAGACCAAGGGAGGCCGAAAGGTGTCAATCAAAATTCTTCATGTGCTGTTTGCCTGTTCCTTAGCCCCAGTCCAGCCTGACTGCTCCGGATACTGACCCTCTGAGCCTTAAAAAGAGCCTGTTCAGGGAGACTTCCAAGGCACTTCCTTCTGGTCAGTTAGAGAAACCCAACGGGAACAGGAAATGCCATTCCCCACCCCCACCATTTACCCAGATCCTCACTTGCCATGGATAGACAGTACCATCCAGAAGGTTGTCGTTGGCCGATGCAGTCACTTGGGGGAATTGAAACAGCTGGACTCATGCTTTGGACCCCGACTGGACACGATGATGATGTGTTTTCACAACAGTTGGCTTTTAAGAGTCCCAGCTCCCCCAACTTTCCCAACAGTGCAGAACAATTCTGAAGGACACGCTTGAAGTGTTTTTGTTTTTTTTTTTTTTTTGGTTTTTGTGTTTTTGTTTTGTTTTTAGTGCCAGGATTTCTTTTGGGGGTTTGTGTGAGTAAATCCGTCAGAAGCTGAAAGGGTGGGAGGGTAGGAGAGGTAAGGAGTGAGGAATCTCACTTCTGCCTGCTTGCCAAGACTGGGAAGGAATTGCCTTCCCCTCTTCATGATATATGAAAATATCATATGATATAAAAAATAGATGATATGAAAGTAAAAATCCAAAAATCCTACCTCGCTCTTTATATTAGTATCGGTACAGCTAAAAGCTCCCTGCATCCAATTACTGAGCTGGAATAAATCTTAAAGGTAATCTAATTTAATTCCTCTTATTTGCCAGGTGAGGGGATCAGAGCCAGGACAAGGAAAGGGCCTTGCCCAAGGTCACATATATGTTAGTGGTGGAGAGGAGACTGGAATTCATTTCTCCAGGTCTCACCCTAGGGCCCTGTAAAAAACCACCCATACTTTACAGGAAGGTGCCCCAGACACCCAAGAACTCATAAACACTGCATCTGTTGATTAAAAAAATATTCAGTTAAAAGATGCTCAAGTAATCCCCTGCCTAGCAGAAAGGGAGAGAAGGAAAGATTTTCCTAATAGTTAAGCTTTTCCAGAATCTGTTTTATAACTGTTAGGGGACTAGAGAGAGAGAGAGAGAGAGAGAAGAAAGATTTAAGGCAGGTTTGTCAGAAGACGACTAGAATATTTTAAATTCCTGCCACTGGCCCAGCATTTTGCATACTTTATATCTTTATGTAATTTCATAGTATCCTCATTTTACAAATAACATTTTTTAAATTGGCTCAAATTCACAGAAGGAATAGGATATTATTATTTCTGTATCTCTCATCAGTCGGCCCAGGATCACACTCTGGACTAATGTAGGTATTTATAGTTCAGTGACCGTTAACGCTCTTACTCGGGCCATTCCCCAGCAGGGACCCTTGCTCCAGCCATTTCAACCTACTTGAGGTTCCTCTGCCATATCATGCTATCTCTAGACTCCTTGCCTGAACACACACAGTTCCTTCTATTGGGGTTGCCCTTTGCCCATCTTCCTCATCTCCGTTACTTGTATTTCTCCTTCAAAACTAGCTTCAGGACCACCTCCTCCCAGGAGCCTTTCCCACCATCCTGGACTGATTTGGACACCCCACTCTGTATTCCCACAGCATCCTTTGCAAACATCCCTATGATAGCATATTATTACGTTATTGTGAGCTTTGATTTACTTGCCTACCTTCCTTATAATTAACTATAATTTCTTCGAAGAAAGATACCAAATATTGCTCAGATTTTATTTTCTGGCACCTAGCACAGTCTGGGCATATGTTTGTACTTGGTAAATGTTTGTGTGTGGGGGGGGGAATGGATGAATGAACAAATGAAATATTTCCCCTCGTTTTCTTCCATTAAAATGATTTAATGAACACCTCATTTCCATGTGCCTGACTCTAGAATAACTCGGGGGAAATAGATGTGACTATTATAAGCTTCCCATCACGTCAAGCCTGACCAGCTACTCATAAAAGCCATGTAGGATTAAATGTGGTGGTTGAACAAACATTAATTTCTGCTTCCTGATAAAATGCACTCAGCACAGTAGAAGAATTTACATGCTATAAACCACGAGAACAAGGAGAACTGGAATAGAAACAACGGCAGATGAGAGATGTCAACACTGTTTGGAAGATGAAAAGTGGATGGATGAGTGATAAATGACTTTGCAAAGCTGAGACTGCTTTGCAAAGAGACTGCTGAAGCCCAAGGGCCCATGATGGGAAGCCCACAAGAGGCCAAAGAGTGCAGGAGAGTGTCAGCTATCAGGGCATCGGAATCTTAGTACACAACCCCAGAGATGGGGGAGGGGTGGTAGGGGAAATAGGAGACATTCCAGAGTCCCTCTCTTGCCCCCCAGTGAAAAAGGGAAATTGATTTTCTGGAAATACTGGCCAAAGAGGCACCAGGCTCAGGGACACCAGGCACAGCACGGGGTGGGGTAGGCACAGAGCGAGAAACAGAAGGATTAGAGAAAGATTCAGTTCTGAAAGATGAGATTCCCCAGCCCCTTGTCCTGGCTCAGCTCCCGGACCAGGAACAGCGCAGCTTATTCTTCATCCTACTCAAGCCTGCACTAGGGCAGAAGAATCCAAGATGCCTCCTTGTAGAAAGTGCCCTCTTAGAAAGGAAGACCACAGACACTGACATTTGGGGGTCCCTCGATGACACTGCCAAGCACTCTCTGGATTACCCTCCAGCAGAATCCAGCAATCGACAAGCTCTGCCCTCACACCCAAAGCTTCCAGCAGCCAAGGAATGGTCTCTGAGGATCACCAAGCATGGAATGAAAGCCTCTGGCATTGAAGATGGAGACTCCAACACAGGTAATCCAGAGAGCAGAGGAAATCACTAACAACAAAAGCCAATGCAACATTAAAATTTCCCCAGAGGTAAGGGAAGACAGTGCAACCATGCATAAAGATCAGGAAGCCACTGCTCCAAAAAAAAAGAAAGAAATTACTGGAGAACAAGAAAGAGGTTTTTTTGTTTTTGTTTTTTTTTAAGATTTGGTTATTTATTTAAGAGAGAGTGGGAGGGGAGGGGTAGGGAAGAGAGGGAGAATATCACAAGCAAACTCTGTGCTGAGTGGGGAGCCCTATTCGGGGCTTGATCCCACAATCCTGAGATCACGACCTGAGCAAAAACCAAGAGGTAGACACTTGAACCAACTGTCATCCAGGCCTCCCAAGAAAGAGCTTTTTTTTTTTTTTTTTAAGATTTTATTTATTTATTTGACAGAGAGAGATCACAAGTAGCACAAGTAGGCAGAGAGGCAGGCAGAGAGAGAGGCAGAAGCAGCCTCCCCCATTGAGCAGAGAGCCTGATGCCAATGCCGAGACTTGATCCCAGGACCCTGAGATCACAACCCGAGCTGAAGGCAGAGGCTTAACCCACTGAGCCACCCAGGCACCCCAAGAAAGAGCTTTTTAAAATAAAAATACAACTAGAAATTTAAAAATTAAAATGAAGCACTGGAAGATAAAATTGACAGAACCTCCTGGAAAGTAGGACAAAAAGGGAAAGAGATGAAAGACAGGACAAAAACAATAAAACCCTACAGGATCAGTCCAAGATCCCTGACATCTTCTAATAAGAATTCCAAGAAGAGAAGGTGGAGGGGAATACATCAATAAAAAGATAATTTCTCCAAAATTTCCCATGATGAAAGACTTGAATTTCCACATTGAAAAGATCCACTGGGTGCCCAAAACAATGAATGGAAGGGAAAAGAAAGCCTCTCCACAAAGTACATTATTAGAAATGCTAGAACCCGGGGTGCCTGGGTGGTTCAGTGGGTTAAGCCTCTGCCTTCGGCTCAGGTCATGATCCCAGGGTCCTGGGATCGAGCCCCACATCGAGCCCCACATCGGGCTCTCTGCTTGGCAGGGAGCCTGCTTCCTCCTCTCTCTCTCTGTCTGCCTCTCTGCCTACTTGTGATCTCTGTCTGTCAAATAAATAAATAAAATCTTTTAAAAAAATAAAAAAGAAATGCTAGAACCCCAGGAATAAAGGGATCCATCCCTGAAGTTCTAAAGAGAAGAAAAACACTTCACAAATCAAGGATTAGGAATCCAGAGAGCAATTGGACTTCTCAGTTAACAATACTGGAGCTAGAAACTGAAACACAGTACAGCCGAGTCTTCCAATTCCAAGAGAAAATCACCTTCAGTCTTGAAATCCTTACCCAGACAAACTGAGTGGAGGGAAGTATAAACTAAACAGGCAGACAGAGCTGCCTCACTGGGGTTTACCTGGCCAACGTCTGATGGATTCATGCCACATAAAGATGTTCAATGTAAAATATCACTCCTGCCTCCAAGGTGTCAAAAACATTTCTCTACCATTCATAAAGAAGTGAGCCAAGAGAGAAAAAAGGCTGAGTTCCCAGGTGGTCAGCAAAGGGAAAGCCCTAGATAACAGCCTGTCAAGCTCCCAGTTCATACTGGAGCAGAACGACTTGGGGCTCCAGGAGGGATGTCTCCAGAGAAAAAATTAGATTATCCAATGAAATTGACCAATTTATTTGAGTTGTAGAGCTCTTATCAGAGCATTTGAAAAATATGGATGACTCAGTAAGAAAACAAAAATGAGGGGATTATTAACTCCCGGGAGGAAAGGGGAGAGAAGAAAAGAAATGCAATCACAGTATATTATACTGCTGTGCTGTAAACAATTAATCATAGTAATATAAACACCGACTATTGATTTAATTAAAAATTGTGCTATTATGGTTCTAGGAATCTAAAAGGCAGGAAATGAGCATCTGTGAGCATTGTAAGAAAAAGCAAAGTCCTAATATTCCTTAGTAGGTAATCAAATGCACAATTTCTAAAATTGCAAAATCAAGAAACAGCAATGAAAGGATATTGTTTAAAAATATGGAGTTGATTCCCAGAGGGGGAAAAAAGAAGATTTGAACCAGTGATTGCCTTTGAATGAGACTAGGGCACGGGGAAGGGAGGAACAAGGATTGCTGTTTTTCATTATAACCCATTTGGTGCCATGTGACTTTTCAAACCCTCCTCTTGTATTTTATTAATAAACAAAAATTATTTTAAAAAGAAAATAAGAGCGAAAATGGCTCAGTCCTAACAGCGGTCTCGGATTCCATTCTAGCGAGCAGTCAGCATGTTGATGCCTGGAGCCATTAAATTAAGTCTCGAACAAGCTATAGTTAAGTATTTACCTAATTACCCAGAGCAGCTCACCAGTCTGTCCACATTCACTTCAGAATCGCCTGAGGAGCTTTGTAAAAATACAGATGCCTAGGTCCTGCCCTTGCTGGTTCTGATTCCACCGGCCTTGAGGGGGCCTGGAAACCTGCCCCTAGTTCCCCCAGATGATTCAGTTGCACAGCAAAGGTGCAGCAACCACTGGACTGGAAGCCGAAATTGTGAGTGCGTCTAGGGAGGGGTCAGGGGGCGGGATATGTGATGTGTGTGTGTGTGAGTGTGTGTGTGTGCACGCGCGCGCGCGCTTCTGTGTACATGTCAATGTATTATGAGGCTATCTTCCTCCGTCCCTCCCTCTTTCATCCCCTGTTATCTGAACTTAACCCACAAATACCTCTGGACTGCTATAAACATCCCCAGAAACCAGTCCCCGTCGCATTTGAAACCCTGCGGTCGGATCTTTCTCTCCCAACCCTGGGGCTCCCTCTGCTGGCAGAAGTCTGTTAAATCTCCTAGCTTCCCAAACCTAAAAACTCATTCCATTCCTATGAGGTCATTTTCCCCCTGGGGTGGTTTCCAAGCCCTTCCTGGACTTCCTGAACCCTCCAGGTCAGATCAGCAATGGAAAAGTCAACCATCGAGGTAAAGACTTTCTCGCCTTACGTGTGTGAATATATAAAGATCCGGAGGGGGCAGGACGAGGCAGAAATGACAGAGAGAGGTACATACTGTAGTGAAGCCTGAGGAAAAGGAGACCTTAAGGAGTTTTTCCTCCCCTCCTTCCTCCCGCTCCTCCAGGAGATACAGATGAAAGGAACTTCACATCCCTCTGCCTCCCAAAACTCAAAGGAAAGGAACACCTTAAGCTGAGGAGCTCACTGAATTTGGAAGTGGAAGACAAAGGGTTCAATATCCACGCTCTCTGTACCTCCTGGGGTCCCCTTTTCCAGAGCCTGTACATCATACCTGTCTGTGGACTCTTAGATCTTTCCCAGGAGCTGAACATACACTCAGCCCAGCACAGGGTCTGGCACAGAAAAAATGCTCAAAAACATTTGAATGAAAGCTTAACTCATTGCTCTTCATGTGCCTTTACTCCCCAACCCATAGCATTCTGGCTTTAGCTCCTCAGAACCCTCTGACACAGTCTCCAGGGACTCCTATATGCAAGACCCAACCTATCCTTGGCACTTTATCATCCTCCTCCACCTTCCAAAACTTCAAAGCTGTGCTTCTCCCATCTCACTGAGATTTCCTTCCCCCACAGATTCCCTGTTTTCTCAGGTCATCCTGCTTCCTGCTCTTTCTTGCCCTCCTTTGCTGGCTCTCCTCTTTTGCCTAACCCATAAATGTTAGTGTACTACCACCCCCCCCCTTTGTACCCTTCACCCTGTCCCTGGTGGTCTCATTTATTCCTACAGTTTCAATTTTACTGACAAGATTTTATTCTCCCAAATCTGTATCTCTAGCCTAGACCTTTCTCTTGAGCTCCAAATACCTACCAGCCATCTTTATCTGGATGTATGGAAATCACTTTCCTTTAAATACTCAAAAAATGCTCTCTGAGTACCTACTGTGTGCCAAGCACCATGCAAAACCCTGGAGATACAATGGCAAGACAGACCAGGCCTCTGCATCCCAGAGCTAGGTGTTGGGAAAAACAGACAAATGAGCAACTGTGAATAACAAGTGATGGGAGCTGTGATATGAAAAATGCCCAGTGGTCCAAGGGAGGGCAGGGAGGATGATTTTGAATGGCAGAATCTGAAAGAAAAGAATGGGGCGGGTAGATAATTAGTCCCTGAGAAATGATTTCAAAACTTATGAAGAACTTACAAAGCTAAAATAGCAAGTCTGGACTTTATCCTAAGAACAATAAGGAGCCACTGAAGAATAATTGGATGTAGCAGAGCTATTGGAGCACATCGGCAATGGTCAAGTGTTAGCAATGGTTATGCTGGATGGTAGACCCATAGGGCTTTCACTCTATTATTATGCTTTATAAAATATTTATGGTTCGTATTTTTTTGCACACATCAAATGTTTCACAGCCCTTTTTTTTTTTTAATGACTGGATTATAGAAGGTGAGATAGGCAGAAGAATGAGGAAATTCCTAAAGCAGAAAATAACAGTGGCAAAAGTTAGGACAGTCATAGCGAAGGCAAAGATTAGGAGATGGGTGTAGAGATAGAATTGGGAAGTTTATTTTAGAATAAATTTATTTAGAAGAGTAGGAGATGGGTCTAGAGATGGAATTGGGAAGTAGAATCGACTAGACTTGATGAGTAATGGAATTTGGGGATAAGGAGAAGGAGGAATAAAAAAGGAGTTCCAAGGTTCTGTAGTATTCATTGGATGAATGGTGTAGCCATTAATTGAAATAGAAATCCCTAGGAGATAATGAGTAAAAATAGCAAGGTCATTGGAGAACAGTTTGGCTGTTTCTTTAAAAAGTTAAACATAAATATTCCATATGACCTAGCAATGCACTCCTATATATAACCCAAGAGATAAAAACATGTAGACAATGGTTATCCACACATTGTGTGGATAGCAACACTGTTCATAGCAAATAGCAACACTGTTCATAATAGCCAAAAAGTGGAAATTCCAGATGTGTGTGTATTGGTGAATGGATAAACAAAATATGGTATATCCATACAATGAAATATGATTTGGCAATGAAAAGGAAAAAAGTACCAATACATGCTACAATATGGGTGAAGCTCAAAAGCATTAGGCTACAGTCAAAGAAGTCAGACACAAAAGATCATATATTAGTGATTCCACTAATATGCAAGACAGAAAGAAGATTATTGGCTGCCTGGGGCTGGGGATGGGAATGGGGAATATTTGTAAATGGGTAAGAGAGATCTTTTGGGGGTGAGGGAAATATCCTGAAATTCTCTTGCAGTACTGGTTTCCCAACTTTGCAAATTTATTAAAAGCTGTTGAGTCGTACACTTACCACAAGATAATTTTCTGGTATATAAATTATACTTCAAAAAAGCTGTTTTTAAAAAATCAGATCAGTTTCAGCATGTTGAGTTTAAGGTTAAGTTTAGGAGGAGCTTTCCTATGACCCTGCAATTGCACTATTGGTATTTACCACAAAGATACAGATGTAGTGAAAAGAAGAGCCATCTGTACCCTAATGTTCATAGCAGCAATGGCCACAGTCACCAAACTGTGGAAAGAACCAAGATGCCCTTCAACGGACAAATGGATAAAGAAGATATGGTCCATATACACTATGGAGTATTATGTCTCCATCAGAAAGGATGAATACCCAACTTTTGTATCAACATGGACAAGACTGAAATAGATTATGCTAAGTGAAATAAGTCAAGCAGAGAGAGTCAATTATCATATGGTTTCGCTCATTTGTGGATCATAAAGAATAACACGGAGGACATGGGGAGATGGAGAGAAGTGACTTGGGGGAAACTGGAGTGGGGGACAAACCATGAGAGACTGTGGACTCTGAGAAACAAACTGGAGGGGGTAAGGTGGGGAGGGTTGGGTGAGCCTGGTGGTGGGTATTAAGGAGGGCATGTATTGCATGGAGCACTGGGTGTGGTGCATAAACAATGAATTCTAGAACACTGAAAAGACATTTTAAAAAATAAAATAAATTTTAAAAATTGAATGGATATTGTAAAAAAAATAAACAATGCAACAGATGTTTACCATGAAAAAAAAAAAAGGAGACATTAAAAAGGTGAGGTTGAGTAAGCAGTTGGTTACACCACCTGACACTTAGGAGACAATGCTGCACAGGAGATAGAGATTTTTAAGTTTCATCAACACAAAAATAGTAATTGGAGCCATTGGAGTGAGGGAAATCCCATAGGAAGAGAAAGAAGAAAGGAGTGAGAACAGAATCAGGGCCAACTCCAATATTCAAGGAATCCAAAAGGGAAGGGAAGCCTATAAAAAACACTGAGAAGAAGCAATCAGAGAAGTAGGAAAAAAGCCCAGAGAATATAAATGGACAGAATCCAAGGGAAGAAGATGCTTTGGGACAGGAAAGAGAGGCTATTGAGAAGTCAGGTAAATATAAATAGAACCAACCAGCAGAAATCATGGGAGAAAAATCTAGCAGGGTTGAGGGAGCCCAGTAACACTGTTGAGCATAGCTCCAGGAGGCCAGAAGCCTCCAGAGGCTCAGGCATAGCATACAGAAGGAATGAAATGTTGATGGAGAGAGTGATTGATGGATTGATCAATGGATTGATGAGCCTGAGGAGTACTGGAGACCCAGAATTTCTGATACAAGGCAAGAGGGAAGACAAAAGGTCAAAACAGGCAGAGTTGTGGAATAGGGATGGAGACCCCAGGGTGCAGAGGTTCCAAGTCTGGAAGTGAATGGCCACAATTGCAGATTGCAGCCTTGGATATTCAAGGCCCTCAAAGATGTGATTCTTGCTTACTTCTCTAAGCAGATTTCTAACCATGTAACCCCACCCCTTAAATTCAGTGATCCTGCCATATGGAATTGTTTGCAGTTTCCCAAAAATGCCATTCTCTTTCACACCTCCTTCTGTTTTCTCACACAGCTTGCTCTGCTTGGAATGTTCTACAAACCAGCGCCCCCCCACCCCCCACACTCCTGGAATCCACTTCTGCTCACTCTTAACCCTTCTTCATTTCATTCCTGCTCTTGTTTCAATATGTATCAAGGTTAACCTTGCCTCTAAGGCCCTGCCTACTTGCCCATCCCCCACATGGAACAGCCCATTTCCTTCGTTACACCCTGGGGAGGCCAATCTAAGATAGGCTACCTTGGCATGAATATTATTTTAAGTTAAAAGCAACCCAAACCCAGCAAATTCATGAAAAGCTCTTTATCTCCCCCCAACTGCCTGCTTGTACCAGGAAGAGAGCTATAAAGGAGATTCCTCTTTACCTTATCTGCATAACAGGGCAATCCTTGTTTTCCAAACATCTCCTTTCACCTTCCTGCTAATGGTCTTTCTCCCCTTTGTTTCTTCAGAATCCTACCCTTTCCCTTAGCTCTTATAAGCCTCATGTTGCCGCTCTGTCTTTGGAATTTTATGTCTGTGTGGATTCACTGTATGTTTGAAAGTAAATTTGATTTTCTCCTGTTAATCTGTCTCAAGTTAATTTGATTCTTAGTCCAGCAGAAGGACCTTGAAGAGGAGAGGAAATTCTCCCTCCCCAACAGTTGACGTAGTCAACAGGATACTTTAACTCACTGGATACCACTTGCCCCAGACATAGCTGCTGCTCAAAGATCCTGGGACATCTGACATACAGCTGGCAGAAGGTAAGATTTCTTACCATGTCAGTCTCCCAGAATCTCTATCTGTAGAGCTCGGTGGCATGAGAGTCCTTTTGCCCTCTATCTAAATTTAGATTAGCAGGAGAAAATATTTGTGGAACTAGTTCCTTGAGTCTAGCATCTCTGGTTAAATATGCTAAGACAACTCGTTGGTTACTGATCCATTTCTTTCCAGAGATGGTTTTTGTTTCTCTTTGTCTGTGTCCTTTGTGTCTTTGGTCATGGAATGTGTTAGGTTGACACTGGGTTGCCCACTAATTTCCCTGCAATGCATACACCGTAAAACAGAACACAGTCCCCAGCCTTGTGACACATCCCTCCTAGGTATTTGTGTGGTTCTAAAATGATGTAGGAAACGAAGGCATAAGAAAAATTAAATTTCTTTTCTACTTACTTACAACCCATTGAGGAGTCCTTGAAACAGGCAAAGTGAACTTCCTCTGGGAGCTCAGATGCCTCAATGTTGACACTTTGCTAAGGGCAAAAGGAAATCTTAGCCTGATGCCCCAGGATCCTATCTATGAGTCTACTTTAAACAAATAAAAATTCCTTTGGAAACTTCCTTTATCTCTACCCCCCAAGATACTTGTTAACAATCATCCTCTAAGCATATGGCCCACCGATATACCTCTGAAGGGTCTCATGACTGAGTTTACTAAACAGTAATAGATGACCTTTAGCTAGCTCACTCAAGATCCTGGAAACCTTGTTTCCAAACTACCTTGGAGGTTTGTGCTTTCCCTACATACTCCCAACTTAAAAGTATAGATTTAGCCACTTTCTCATGACTCCAGTGCAACTCTTTCTGCCCATGGGCTCAGTCCCTGTGCTTTAATAGGGCTTTTTGCCCTAAGGACATTCTCAAGAATTCTTTCTTGATCATCTGTTCTGAACTCCAACATTTCAACATCATTTTGGTGTCCAAACATGTGGCTCGAGTCTTCTCATTTGGACTCTGAGCTTTGGTGCAAACTTGGTGAGTACTTTCTCTTCTCTTTCCTTACTTTAATTTCAAGGCCTTTTTAAGGAGTATGGTCTTATTGGAACACTTTCATGTCAATTGTTCATGCTACAATCCTCTAGTCTGTGGCTACTCTATGGGGAGGAGAAAGCCTGCCTTTTGGCTGGAAGTTAGTACCGTGGTCAGAATGGTAATGAGACCCAAAAAACTTGATGCCCTCTCTTTATTCATGTCCTTATACAAAGCTGTCTGTCTTGGGCACAAGATGGCCACCTAAGTCACCAAAATGGCTGCTGATCTTTAGGACTCCCATGTGAAGTTCCTCCTCATTGGTCCAATGTGATCCCTCCATATCTCTGGTCTAGTCACTTCTGGCTGGGAGACCTCCACTCAGAGCTGGCCAAAACCCGTACCTGATTGAATTAAAACCCAAACAGGGGCCATTTCCTAGGGAAGCTGGTTGTAAAGGTCTACATGTTAGAATGTCCCTTAGACTATCATGAATTTCCATCTTTACTATTTTCCATCAATGTCCTCTATTAACTACTTAGGTTGCAAATTTGGGTAATTTTCCCTTGTAAAACTTTTCTAATGTTTTCCATGGGTTAAAAACGGTGGGTTCTTCATGGCAAGGCAAGGCACAGTATCTTCATCCATACCTGGCACCTATTTGCAGTCTAGAATGCAATGCAGAAGCTGGGGGCTGCTAGCATCCATCCTACGGGGCTTTTAATGGCAAGGCAGTGATCATAGCGATTTCATTCGAGGGACACCGAGGGTCACATTGACACCAGGAATGGGTTGCCACCTGGGCAGGGGGTGGATTTTCTTGGTAATGGACTTCTCTCTTCTTCAGTTCTCCCCTTTAATGCCTTTCAACCTACTGGAAACAATTCAGATTGCAAAATTTAAGAAAGGACTGATCTCCTGTAACACTGCATGGCCTCAGTAGGATCTATCAGTTAGATCTCTTCTACAGGAAAATGGACAGAGATACCCTAGGTACAAGACTTCATGGCTCTAAATCAGAACCTAGGTTTAACAGCCTCTTCCAGAACATGTTTAGTCAGTAACCAAGCCAGTAAACTCCCTCTTGAGATCCTGGATGATAATTATCTAAATAGGTCTCCTCCTGCCAGAACCCAGGTTGCTGGAGGAAACCAGCCATCCCTGATGAAAGGGACACTGACCCTCTCTCACCGTCCCTCCTCCTAAATAGATGTGGGAGCTTCTCCCTCATTCGTTTCCTGGGTTAACGGCTACAGTTGGAGCCAACTGTGGTTAGTGTACCTCAGGATGGGGACTTTAAGGAGTAATCCCAAGCAGCTGCCAAAACTCCCTTTGTTTCAGGGAAGTGCCCTGTCTTCTTCACCCCAACATCGACTACATATTTCCACTTTGGTGGGGAAAACAAACAATACTCCTAACATGATTTCTGCTCATCTGTGAGCTAATGAGGTTTAGAACAAGGAACCCTCTTTCTCTGCCTTGTGGCAGCTCCTGGCCTCCTACCTTCCCCTCTCCCTCCTCCTTTTTCTGCAGCACCTTGAGTAGGGCCTGTATAACTGGTTCCTACCATTCTCAGTGCCTCTGGTGCTGTTAGCTCCTCCTCCTCCCCTCTCTGTCATGGAGTGAAGAGCACCCCTGGACTTAACACCGCCCAGTTCAGATTGCCCCACCGGTGCCCCAGGTAAAAATGACAATGGGGAACAAATTGATTGGTTTTTAAGTGGACCCAGGTAGAACATACTTTGATATTTAAACTAATTTAAATGTGTTGGCTTAAGATTGATAGGTCTTTAGCATTCTTGGCACAAAGTATAAAACTTTGATTTTACCAAGGTTTACTAAAAGTCAAACTCATGTTTTGTCTGTTGCCGTATGTTAGCAAAAAAGGTGACTTAAGACCATAGCTAATTTTGTCCATCTCAAAGTTTTCATGGGTAATTGTTATGATAGCATTCAAAATCTTCGGTAACCTGAAGCTTTAAAGTTTTATTTGGTTGTTAAATTGGGATTGGATTCACTGGACATCTGGGTCTTTTCCAAATGGAATAAAGTGCTAAAGTATTGATTACTAAACACAAGGTTTATCTGCTTTTGACTTCTTATTGCAGAGAAACTAAGGATATTTGGGTCTGTTGGAAAACCTGCTTTGTGCTTAAAGGTATCTGTAAATTTGCCATCTAAAGAATTCTGGTATAACAGTTCACAATTTGTTACTATTTAGTAACTATTTAGTTACTATTTAGCTAAATGTAATTAAGACTGATGGAAATAAGGGAAGCAATTCTGTATGTATAAGAATGATCTAAGAAATGGGAATATATTTTTCTGGAAGGTAAAATAAGGTAATTTTGCCCTGAGACTTTTTTTCTTTAAGATTTTATTTATTTATTTGACAGGGAGAGATAGATTGCAAGAGAGAGAGAGAGGTAACAAAAAAGAGAGAGTGAGCACAAGCACAGGGAGCAGCAGGCGGAGAGAGAGAGAGAAGCACCCTCCCTCCTGGGCAGGGAGCCCAATGTGGGGCTCGATTTCAGGACTCTGGGATCATGACATGAGCCGAAGGCAGAGGCTTAACTGACGGAGCCATCCAGACCCCCTAACTGAGACTAATTTGAGAGGAATCGATTGGGGAAAAATCTGAATGCAAAAAGAAAGTTGTAGAAGGTTTGTGAAGGGAAATCCTTGGAAAGGAAATTTAAGTATGGTCAGGATGAACTGAGGTTGACATAAATGGATTTTTAAAATACACTGGTGGAGTGCTGATGTGACTAAGTCGGTTAAGCGTCGGATTCTTGGTTTCGGCTCAGGTAGTCATCGTCTTGGGGTGATGGGATTGAGATCCCTGTCAGGCTCCACACTCAGGGTGGAATCCCCGTGGGGTCCTTTCCCCCTCCCTCCCATGCTTTCAAGCTCTCTCTCTCTGTGAAATAAATACATAAATGTTTTAAAAAATACACAGGTATAAGATTGAAATTCTGCTTTCTCTCTGTTTTAACTTGTCTTTTTAAAGACAAGTTTTCTTGGATTGTTGACCTGCTCTTGATGAGAAAATATGAACAAAGTTGTTTTCTCTTTGCACAGAAAAACCAGTGGCTCTGTTTTGTCTTTATCAGATCTTTGGTCATATATAATCCTATTTAGGCATGTGCTTTAAGACTTTCTAAGGTTTTAATGAACTTCCCCAAGATTTAAATGATAAACAAAGTCTCTCTGACTAATTAGGCTTGTTTATTTGGTGTGTTACATTCTAATATAAGGTTATCACTTGATATTCTGATTATTAAAGTGTTCTCTATCACAGAAATAAGTGTATTTGCTTGTCAATTGCATCTTAATGAACTCATATATTTTTTAAAAGACTTTATTTATTTTATTTGACAGATAGAGATCACAAGTAGGCAGAGAGGCAGGCAGAAAGAGAGGAGGAAGCAGGCTCCCCGCGAAGCAGAGAGCCCAATGTGGGGCTCGATCCCAGGACCCTGGGATCATGACCTGAGCTGAAGGTAGAGGCTTTAACCCACTGAGCCACCCAGGCGCCCCCTAATGAACTCATATTGATGGGGTTTTGGAATCTAGGTGAAGTTCTGTGGGGTGCGGCCTGGAGCCAACCACCAAGAAAGAATTCTTGAGACATCTTTGGTGCAAAATTAAAGTCTCATTAGAGCACAGGGACAGTACCCATGGGCAGTAGAAGCTGCTGCACAGGGGTCTTGAGGAGTGGTGATTATGAACTTGCGGGAGTTGGGGGAAGTAAGGAAAAGGGAGGTTTCAAAAAACTTTCATATGCTAAAAAGGACCGACTTACAAGATATCTGAGGCCCTGGCATTGTCAAGTCTAAGGTTATTTTCCCCTCTAGCAAGGTATTAACATTAAGATAGTTGGGAGGTCCCTGGAAGAAAGTCACACATGTTCCATGGGGTGGGGGTAGGGGGGGAGTTGCAGAGGATCAGCTTTTGCTTTGTCTTCAGCCAGGCTTCTGTTACCTCATCAAAATCATTTCCTTAACAATGTCCATTTCTGAGTTTTTGTCATTCGTAAGTGTTCTGATGCTCTTATAAAACATGTTTCATCCTCAAGGAGATTCATAAAAAGATTTTTAGGACAAATAGAGTATTTGATATCTTTAAGATCATACAAGTGAAATGGGTAAGAATTTCCAGAACTAAAAAGCTGCATTCAAACTAAATAAGAATCAGTAAGATGGGACTCAATGGATTGAGAAGTATGATTATAGGTTTTGTGACTCTTGTTTAAAATATTGCTGGTTCTCTAATGTTCTTCTAGATTAAGAAAACTTTCTCTTAAGATATCTATGACTTAGAAAAATACGATAAAATATTCCTTTGTGAACAAACTGAGGCATTTAACTTTTCTCTCTACCCGAACCCTCTGAAATTCAAAAAGTCTCAGTAAGTATTCTTTCTTCTGTGGCTATCATACTCATTTGCACAAGTTCAATAAGAATCTGTTCTCCTTGTAAAAGGACACCATTGGAAACACTGGTTATTTTACCAAGGCTTTGACTGGAGTATCATATTTGAGAGACATGCATAGACTCAGATATGACCAGACAGCTTTAAGCAATTGAGGTTGACTTCATGAAACATGGAGCCATAAAGCCCCTTGGAAATGTTGGCCTGATACAGAGTTCCCAGCAGCCTCACCAGGTGAGTAAAGAATGTCACTTCCTGGCACGTGCAGGAACCTCAGGATACTTTGGGGACCACAAGAGGAATTCACCCAAATCTACAGATATTGCAGGCATGTCTGATGGCAAGTACATGGCTTGGCTTCAGGCCTGGAGAGGCTACTAAAAGTTCAGTCTAGGTTCCTTATGAAAAGTTCTAGCAAAGCTGATTTTGAAAAATCTATATAACCAGTTGCTATTGTTGCTGAACTTATGTAAATAATTAGGCCACTTAAAAAAAATTGGACTTGTTTTTCAAATGAATTAGTCTTGATTTGGGTATCTCTGGAATTAGGGGCTATTACAGAAAGAAAGAATTATGTTTCAATTACACACCTTTGTGGATGTTAAATTCTAGTTCTGATTGTCTTTAACTGCTGTTTGCCGAAGCTAGACAACTTGAGATAGACTTCAGAGAAATTGTCACTATAGCTCATGTATAGACAATCCTCATGCTATTCTGTGGGAATAGTAACAGGACCTCAGGGACATATGATTATTTGAGCAGCTGAAAAATGGAACTGACTCCCCAACAATTGTATCACTCAACTAGCACCTTGACCAATTCTGTATGGCTGGAATGACAATATCGTTCCCTAAAAGTCAGAGCATACCCCACGCTATGGGGTTAACTATGGACTTATGAAGATAATGGATGACCCCACTTTCCTTATGATGCACTTGGAGATGCCCTTATCTCCTGAGACAAGTCTTCTACCACTTCCCAGTGATTTCTTATAATTAGGGTATTATTAAGACTAGACCTGGGGCGCCTGGGTGGCTCAGTGAGTTAAAGCCTCTGCTTTCGACTCAGGTCATGATCCCAGGGTCCTGAGATCGAGCCCCACATTGGGCTCTCTGCTCTGCAGACAGCCTGCTTCCTCCTCTCTCTCTCTGCCTGTGATCTCTATCTGTCAAATAAATAAATAAAATCTTTAAAAAAAAAAAAAAGGCTACAAAGACCAGACCTAAAACAAAGAGGGCTTCTTGATGGTTTTATCCCTCTGTAATATTTGTCCTAGAAACTACCCTTATGGAGTTAAAATTGCAAAAAGAGGCTTTAGCCAAGCACACAACAGCCTTCCTGGTAGAAGAAGCATCAGACCTCACTATGGGCCAGTCCCTGACAGTGATGACTCCACATCAGATCCAGAATGTCTTAGAGACCAAAAACCACCAATGGGTGATGGGAGGCCGACTTATTAAATACCAGGCTATGCTCTTAGATGCACCTGAAATAATACTTAAAATTTGTCAGACTTTAAGCCCAGCTACTCTTATATGCCCAGGCCTGACCATCGTATTTCCATGCTAGAACATGACTGCTCAGAAATTATTGATCTTGTTTATTCCAGCAGAACAGATTTAAAAGAGTCCCTATTGAAAATGCAATGACAGTTGGTTTGCTGATGGTGGTGGTTTCATGGAAAAGGGGATAAGAAAAGTTGGGTACGCTATGAGTCAGTCTAACACAGACTTTTCTTTTTTTAAGATTTTACTTATTTATTTGACAGAAAGAGATCACAAGTGGGCAGAGAGGCAGGTAGAGAGAGGGGAGGAAGCAGGCTTCCCGCTGAGCAGAGAGCCCGATGCAGGGCTCCATCCCAGGACCCTGGGACCATGACCTGAGCCGAAGGCAGAGGCTTTAACCCACTGAGCCACCCAGGCGCCCCTAACCCAGACTTTTTAGGCCAAAGCCCTTCCATCATATGTGTCTGCCCAAAAAGCAGAGTTAAGAGCGCTCACCCGTGCTTTACAATTAGCAAAGGGCCTCGAATAATATCCATACTAATTCTAAATATGCCTTCCTAGTCCTACAGACCCATGGAGCAATTTAGAAGGAAAAAGGATTATTACTGAGCCATAACTCCCCAGTCAAGTATGGGCCTGAAATTATGACTCTTCTTGAGACTGTAGGCCTACCTAAGGAGGGAGCTTTAATTCCCTTCAAAGGACATCAAAAGGATGTGACCTTAGAATCTAAAGGCAACAATTTAGCAGACATACAGCCAAGCAGGCAGCTCAAAATCAACAAATTGAAGTCTTATGCCAGTCTTAACTCCAATAAAGCCCGTAAGTCCTGTCTACTCAGACCAAGAAATTCATATAGCCCAGGAATGAGGATATACAAAATAAGCACAGGACTGGGTCTTAATAATGAGAGAAAATCCTTTATACCCACAAATAACCAATGGAAGGTAATACAGGGTTATACCAGGCTACCCATTTGGGTAAAAAGGCCCTGGAACAAATGGTTTAAAATATCTCTGATGGAATGAGCTTAACCACTACCATTAAACAGGTCAATCATGTGCCATCTGCAGCAAGCAAATCCCAGAGTGAGACTTGCCCCGGCCCTCTTAGGGCCAGTGGGAAGGCAGGGGTTGTATCCTGCAGAGGAATGGCAATTAGATTTTATGCAAATGCCACCTTATAAAGCATATAAGTACTTACTGGTTTATGTAGACACCTTTCCTGGATAGATTGAGGCCTTTCCTTATAAGACAGGAAAGACCCCTGAGGTGACAAAAACTTTGCCAAAAGAAATTGTCCCTAGATTTGGACTTCCTTGGTCCCTAAAATGTGATAATGGGCCATTTTTTATCATACAAATAACTCAGCAGATAGCGCAGGCCTTAACAACTGATTGTTATTTCCATTGGGCCTAGCATCCACAGTCCTCTGGAAAGCAGGATCCAAAACCAAGTAAGCTTTGGTGTCCTGACTGCAGCTCAAGGAGGCCCAGAATTGGATGGCTGGCTCCTAATGGGAACCAGTGACTACGTGGTTCTGACTCATGGCAGTGGCTTCCCCCAGGCTGGATGGGCCACTGTACTCTGGGTTTAGCCTGGATGCATAGACATATTATTAAAACCAACCCAGCCAACCTTCCAAATTTAAAACAACAGGGTGGGGGCAGGAGTGTGCCTGGGTGGCTCAGTGGAGTAAGCCTCTGCCTTCGGCTCAGATCATGATCTCAGGGTCCTGGGATCAAGCCCCGAATCGGGCTCTCTGCTCAGCGGGGAGCCTGCTTCACCCTCTCTCCCTCTGCCTGCCTCTCTGCCTACTTGTGATCTCACTCTCTGTCAATAAATAAATAAAATCTTTAAAAAAATTAAATTTCCTTACTACTTACAGCCCATTGACAAATCCTTGAAACAGATAGAGTGACCTTCCTCTGGGAGCTCAATGGCCTCAATGTTGACACTTTGCTAAGGACAAAAGGAAATTTTAGCCTGACCCCATCTCCACCCCCTCCACCCAATCCCCCCTACCCCCACCCCAGGATCCTGTGAGTCTACTTTAAACATATAGAAATTCCTTTGGAAAACTTCCTTTGTCTCTACCCAAGAGTCATGTTACCAGTCATCCTCCAAGCATATGGCCCACTGATACACATCTTAAGGATCTAGTGACTGAGTTTTTACTTAACAGTAAATAAATGACCTTTTCCAAATAACAGCTAGCTCACTCAGGGTCCTGGAAACCTTGTTTCCAAACTACCTTGGAGGTTTGTGCTTTCTCTAATCCCCTCCCAACTTAAAAATATAGAACTGGCCACTTTCTCATGACTCCAGTGCAGCTCTTTCTGCCCATGGGTCCAGTCCCTGTGCTTTAATAAAACCACCTTTTTGCACTGAAGACATTCTCAAGAATTCTCTCTTGACAATTTGCTCTGAACCCCAATATTTCCACACCACAAGAGACCCAAGGCTTTAGCTAAAGTGGTTAAGATGCATATAAGATTTTTCCTGTTTTCTTGTTCTGTGTCCTAAGAGCTTGGCTTTGTGACCAGTGAGAATATCCTCTTTGGTCTCCATCATTTGCAGGATGTGTTTACCAGGGTACACCTTGGTGGCTAGTTGAAAAGACAAGTTATCTAACCCCCACTCTCCCCCCCGCCCCCGGGCCTTGCCACTTCTCAGTGGTGTTTGTCATGAGAGCATGTCTAGACTATAGGAACCTTTATCTTCTCAACCTTCATTGCTTATAAATGCTAGGAAGTCCCATTTCAATAGCACCTGCCTACTATCATAGATGAGTGGCCTGTGACTGGAGGAGTCTTATGATTTCCTAAGAGACCAGAGACACCATTTTCAGTACACCATCCTTACTGCCTGTGCAGTGAAGACCTTTTCTTTCTCAGACTAATCTTGGGAGTAAATTGTGGCAGCTGCATCATCTATGCCCTCTTTGAATGACATTTGTGTCTTTGGTTAAGCCATTAAAAGGTTTATTGGTTTGAGTTGCTATTAATAGATCCTACTTCTCAAAGGCCAGGTGATGGATCCTTTAAATTGTCTCTCTTTAGAAGAAAAATATTTTTTATAGAGTTCCCAATTGTCTTAGTATAACAGCTAACCTTAGGGAGTCCTTTGACAAGATGCAAGAACAGAAACTAGACTTAGGACAAAAATAAATGCCCACATCCAATGCAAATTTTCCTAAAATCTGCCTGTTTTAACTTCCCTTTCCCTATGAGATGTCCAGGGAGCATCCAGCCTATTCTCTGCGTTCAAAGTATGCAAGTTACTTATATAAATGCTGAATGCCAGGAAATGAACTTAATAAAAGCACCCAAGGTTGGCAGTGAGGCTGGCTTTGATCCTACATCCCCTGGCTAGATCTATAAGCAGGATCTGCCAGCTTTAGGCATTCCTGTGCCATGTCCTTTACAGGTGTGTCCTAGGTCCCCACTGCAGAAGAATTATTTTGCCTGGACAGCAGCAGATCTTTTAAATTATAAAGACTTTCCCTCAACCCCTCCTCAGAAAATCCTACCAAAGTTAAAGAGGAATTGGTTGATGACTATTCATAACCTCCCTTCCACAGAGGAAACAGGACCAAAATTTCTCCGCAGCCCTCCTACAAATGACCTCAAAAAGCTAATATTCAGGGACTAATAGAAGCCAAGGTTAAATTTTGTACCCAGAAAAAAGGCTTTTGTTGCAATGCTTTATATAGACTCTACAAAGGCATAAGTCTTTTGATTCCCATTTTACTTAAAAATCCTCTGATATAAAGAAGCAAATTTAGTTTAAAAAGCAGGCCAGTCCCTTGATATTCAGGCTGTAATCCAGTTCTTTGGGGGAATTAGAAACAACTGTCTTTGTCTTACAAAGCTCTACAAAACCAGAAATGCAACTCTAAAAATAAAAGTCAAAGCCCACCCATCTTTACTAATCCCTAAAATTCTCCTATTCCTCTCAAAAAGGATTGTAGATATAGACACAATATCAGAACAAAATTCCCCTGTATTAAAAAAATGGGGGGTGTAAATTTTTGATAGCAATTACCCTGAAATTTGAGGGGGGAAACATATTTCATTCTTTCTCTGTCCCTTGAAATTGTAAATATTATCATGTCTTTGTAAGGTACATACAGCCCACTATCACCTGAGACTGAAGGAAAAAAGGGAGGGAGGAAAGAGCTTTTTAAAATAAAACTGCTAAAATGGCTCTTGTGCCCAGCCTCCATCATCTCTGATAATAGGCAGATATGCTCCCAATCTCTACCTCAGAGAGATTTTGGATATTTACTCTGTGCCTTTGTGATGCAAATCTTCTACTCGATCTTTCCTGGGACCTAAGAGCCATTCTTTGAAATACAAATTTAAGAGAGTTTTTCATCAGGGGAAAAAAAAAAGTTGGAGGTATTTAAAAATTGGGTCTTCCTGTCCTCTCCACAAATATTAGTAAAAATAAAAGCTCTAAGATTTTGTTTCCATCTGAATGTGTGTCCATATGTGTTGTAAATATGAGTTATTTTCTCTACCTCCAGGTGGTATTGCTAAAATTAATTTGCCAAAGAGCTCTTTTAGTTGGTTTGAAGGCAAGCATTTGTAAAACTTGGACATTCTAAAACTCAGAGAGAGAAACTAACCCAAATGTTTTTCCGGTTCACATGATCTGGGAAAATATTCAGTATTAAAAAGCTAATTTGAAGTTGTTTATCTAATTAAAATAAACGTATCTTTAGAGTTATCAGCATTAAATGTAAAACTTTTATTCTGCCTATATTTACTGAAAATCAAATAAGTTCATGCTACATCTCTATTGCAAAATTTGTGAAAAGAAAAAATCTTCAAATAATCATTGATTTGTCTACTGCCTCATGATGTTTTGTGGGTAATCTAAACACAATTGTTAAGAACAAGTAAATTAAATGGATGTAAAAAGAGAAAAGGTTTGTAGGTAAACTTTTAAATAGCTTCCAAAATCTTTAATAACCTGAAACTTTACAAAGTTTTGCTAAGTTAATAATAAAACATTAAGTACTGAACATTGGTTTATTTAGTTTTGCTTAATTACAGAGAAACTAACGATAAATTCAGGTCTGCTAGTAAACATGATTTGTGCTTTATTGAAGGGTTGTACTATGAAAAACACAGACTTCTAAAAATTTTAAAATGTATTCATGAATTTGCCAACCTAAAGAATACTGGTATAACAGTTCACAAATTGCTTACTACTTAGATTTCATTAGAAATTAAGGTCTCTAAGAGAAAATTTTTAATAAATGTAATTAAGACTACTGAAAATAATAAAGGAAAAAACTTTGTATGCAAGGAAAGTAAGATGTGTGTCTAGGGATAAAAAAAAGAAGAAGAAGAAGAAGAAGCATGAGGAATGGGAACACATTTTTGTTGAGGGAAAAGAAAGTAATTTTGTCCTAAAGTGAGGCTGGTTATTCAAAGAGGGTAGACTTAGGACAAAATCTGAGTGTAAAAATGTTGCAGGTTTATGGAAAAGAAATCTGGAAAGGAATTTTATGTGTGATTAGTACTGGCTAAGATTAGAGTCAATTTGAGTAAGTAGATGAGTTTTAATATTAAAAATACACTGATGCAAAATCAAAATTTTGTCTTTCTCTTTGGTAAAGACAAAGTTTTCTTGGACTATTGGTCTGCTCTTAATAAGAAGTTGCAAAAAAAGTTTTTCTTCACCTTTAAAGTTACCTGCCTAGAAAACAAGCACTCTGTGTTTTCCCAAAATAATTTCCTACATTTATCAAGTCTGATTACTTAAGAAAACTGAGTCTTAATATATAAGAGGCTAAATTTTGCTTACAACTATTTAACCTTTTGTATTTTCCTTTGAAGTCTTCTATTGTCGATTTGGTTAAATACATAATAAAATATTGTTTCATAATAATTATGATCCCAAAATGAAATTCTAAAATGAAATCTTTTGACCAGAGCACTCCTGGAACATTTCAAAGATTTTGTAAGAAATTAAATTAAGGAGGCTTATTTGGCATGTTAGATTACATGGGAAGCATTGTCAAATAAGTGTTAATAAACCCTCTTGGGTTATAATTATATAGATATTTTATTAAACTAAGTGTTCTAAAAATTGTATGAAACTCCTAGAAATCTGATGTCCTGGTATGTCATCTTCTTGGAGTGTTGTGTGTCACAGAAATAACCAAATTTCTCTGTCCATTGCATTGTAATGAAAGTCTAATCAGATTTTTAACCCTGGTCATTTCTAAGTCTTTTCATTTAAAGTTACTGTTTTATTTCAATGCTGTTGCAAATGTATTTCATCTTAAGTGAAATTGAGAAAAAAAACTCTGAGTATGGATTTCTGATAATCTTAAGATGGTAAAATTGAACTAGGTAAGAATTTCCAAAACTAGTGGTAAAACTGGATTCAAAGAATTAATAACTTGGGACTGAATGATGAAGACAACTATCATTTTTATGACTTTTTGTTTACACCATTGACAACATTTTAAAATGTTTTGTTTTTCCAGATTTCAGGAAACTTTTTCTCTTAAGCTGACTCACCTATAGCAGTGTAAGAAATTATACCTTTGTAAGCAGAATTGAAACATTTATCTTTCCCTCCCTACCTTGTCCCTCCAGAATTTAAAGACTCTCAGTGAGTGTTCTTTATATTTTCATGGCAATATATTTACTTGCATAAGTTCACTAAGAAACTGTTCTCCTTGTAACAAGATACAAGGAAATTGGAAATATTGGTTACATTACCAAGACTTTGACTGAAATTTCATATTTTAGGGAGACATACATAGACTAGACATAGATATGACCCCACAGCTTTAAGGAACTAAGGCTGACTTTATGGAGCCAATAAAGTCCCTTGGAAATATCAGCCTGGTACCTTGCTTTCAGAGTTCCCGCAGGCTATGCGGTGAGTAAAGTCACTTTGTGGCAGGTACAGGAACCTCAGGATATTTTGTAACCTCAAGAAGAGAGGAATTCACCCAAGTCCACAAATACTGCAGGCAAAGTCTGATGACAATATTTGACTTAGTCTCTGGCCTCAAAAGATTAAGAATTCAATCTAGATACACCTCATGAAAACTAGCAAAGTGGGTTTTTATTTTTTATTTTTAAGTTTTATTTATTTAAGTAATCTCTGCAACCCCTTTGGGACTCAAACCCATGATCCTGAGATCAAGAGTTGTACAGTCTTCCAACTGAGCCAGCCAGGTGCCCCAAAGCAGGTTTTGTTTTAATATTTATTTATTAGTTATTTGACAGAGAGAAATAGATCACAAGTAGGCAGAGAGGCAGGCAGAGAGACTGGGGGAAGCAGGCTCCCTGTGGGGCTTGATCCCAGGACCTTGAGATCATGACCTGAGCGGAGGCTAAACAAGGCAGAGGCTAAACCCACTGAGCTCCCCAGGTGCCGGAAAAGCAGGGTTTTAAAAAGCCTTTGAGGCCAACTGCTATTCTTGCTGCACTTAGGTAAATAATCAGGTCAAGTGTTTTTTGTTTGTTTGCTTGCTTGCTTGTTTTTGAAACTAGACTTATTTTGCAAACAAATATTCATCTGGCTATCTTTGGTAGAAATGGGGGTGACTGTAGAGACAAAATAGGTTTCAACAACAGACCTGAGCAAATATAGATTCTGATACTATTCACTATAAACTAGACCAGAACCTGATTTCTTCTAGTGTCCTCTAATACCTGGCTACAGCCCTGCAAAGTAATGTTTTTTAATTTTCTCCCACTTCCTGAGTTAGATTCATTTGAAAACTGAAATGCCCTTTGTCCTGAAGCCCTGCAAATTAAGTACAAACAACATGGTATAAACGTCAGAGAAATCACTACAACAGCTCACATATAGGCAATCTTCATGCCTGCTGCTTTGTGGGCAAAAATGTCACCAAAGACATTCAAACTACAAACCAGGAAAATCTGTCACCGGCTGCTATCACGCTATTTGAAGATGCTTCAAGCTTGACATCTAGAAATTTTCTCTCAGAGAAATTTTCCCTCAGAATTCAGAAGCTGGTTTATAACTTGATTCAATCATTAACCATTGTTTTTTGTTTGTTTGTTTGTTTGTTTTCATAGAAATGCCTCTTATTTAATACCTCATTGCTTGAACCATAGGCCTAACTTTGAGGACACACCTCAAATACCACCTCCTGAAATGATTTTAACCTATTGCTGAGATTGGTTCAGTAAGCTTAGATAATCTACAGGCTCAACTTTTAATGTGTGAAATGCCAGGAAAGTTTCAGAGGACGGAACTGCAGACTGCCCCAAGATGGGCCACTTTGGCATGAACACTATTTTGAGTTAAAAGCAGTCAAAACCCAGCAGATTCAGAAAAAGCTCTTTATCTCCCCATCAACTCCCTGCTTCTATCCATAAGAGAGCTAGAGGGGAGATTCCTCTTTACCTAAAAAACTTATCTGCATAATGGGGCAATCTTTGCTTTCCAAACATCTCCTTTCACGCCTCTGCTAATGATTCCCCCCATCTTTTGTATCCTCAGACTCCTAGCCCTCTCCTTAGCTCATATAAGCCTCATGTTGCCTCATTGTCTTTGGAATTCCATGTCTGTGGATTCCCCATATATACAAAACTGTTACATTAATTTCCCATTAATCTGTCTTTTCTCAATTTGATGATTAGTCCAGCTAGAATGACTTCGAAGAACAGAGGAAATTCTTCATGTCCTCCACAGCCTCCACCATAGACTTCTATCATATCACTAGTAACTCTCTATACATTTCATTTACTTCCCTGTCTGTCTTCTTCTGGGACTTAGAAAGCATTTTATTTGCTTTTCATTCATAGGACCTGACCCAAAGTAAGTACTAAATAAATGTTAGCAGGTGAAATCTCCCTTCAGCCACCATAGGGCATGTATACTCCTTTTCCTCCTTCCTACTTAGGGCCCTTTTGGGGGCTGTCTATGGCCAGGCTGCTGGTTTTCATTGTGTGAAAGTGGATGAGGCAGTCTGACCTCTGCTATCAATAGCCATGGTCAAGAATGTTTTGTTGACACCTAAGGCCCAGTATCCCAGTGTTCCCAAAGCTCTGTGCCACTTCTGGGATTGCCAGATAAAACACAGAATGCCCAGTTAAACCTGAATTTCAGAAAAACAATGAATACTGTTTTAGTATAAGTATATCCCATTCTGTTGTAGGGAGGGAAATTTTATCACCCCAAGATATGTGTTTTTCACACATTGATTATTCTAATTTGGTTATTTTTAATAAACTGGGGGCACAAGAGAAGCTCTGAAAAACAAGTAGAAGTTACCTTTTTGTAAGAGACATTTACATGTATAAGGGGGAAATCTCCATTTGTAAGGGTGTATCCTTCAGTACCTCGAGGAAGGAGGTGACTCTAAAAACTCTAGAAACTGTTATCAATGGAGAAAGCAGGGACTTAAATCTGCATAATAACCTTACACTTGACTACTGTACTTTTCCTGGCAATTTATAGCTGACCCTCCCACACACAACATCTTTTGTCTTTAGCTGGAGATAGTATTTCAGGGTAGCTTCAGCCTTTCAGGGTGTTAGTTTCCCTGGATCTCACCCAGGTATATAGGAGGCATACATGTTATTAAACTTCAGTTTTTACTTTCTTCTGTTAATCTGTCTTAAGTCAATTTGATTCTTAGACCAGCTAGAAGAACCTTAAAAAGCAGAGGAAAAATTTTCCTCCCTAACACAATAGTTGAGATTATACATAGCCCCAAAATGTACTTGGTGTGTGTGTGTGTGTGTGTGTGTGTCCATAGTTTATATATATTTATTGATTATATATATCCTAAAAAACATATTTTGCAGTTCAACTTTAACTGGGTGTCCTGTATTTCTATTTCTTAATTTGGTAAACCTGCTTCCAGCAAAGGAAAGTGGCTTCTCTCTAATGCTGAAAGCATGTGAACCCTAAAGAAACCCACCCAGCTGAGGCTGCCATGCCACCTTGATGTGCTTCTTGAAAGCTGAGCTGAATGACCAAGAAAAAACACAAGATGGGCCAAAGCTCAAAAGTGTGAGCTGTGTGGGCTTCTTCCACTGCTCCTCATGTGCTACCAGTATTTTACCAAAGTTGCCAGAGAATAACTTTTTCACTTACTGTATGTAGGTGGGCCCTATCTCTCTTCCATGCTCAGATTCAAATTTAGGCCAAAGGAAAAACCTGAACTGCAACTACAGCATGTTTAGAATTGTCTCTGCCCTACTCCCACTGAGGGGCAGGGATCAGACCACGCTTCAGGCCTCATCAGGTACCTGTTCTTTCCCAAGAGGATCTTGGCTCTCCCACACAAATGGATTCCAGGTAGTCTGCCCCAACATTCTCCTGGCCGCAGACCATATGTGACAGGTGAGGGCAGGACACCATACACAGGGCAGTTTATCCCATCTCTAGTTCATTTTCCTTGACTTTGAGATTCCATTAGTTAGAAAAGATGAGAAAAATCTGTCCCTTAGGAGCAGGGTCATGCAGAAGGGTTGAAAAAGAACTTCTCCTCCACACCTCATTAGACATACCAGTGGGTGGAGAGGTAGGGGGGAAGAGAGGGGGAAGTGTGGAGGAAACTGTGTTATTAGATAAAATGATATAAAGTGGTGGTTGTGTCCATAACTTGGAACAAATTGTGGCAGCCATGTGCAGATTGAGTTCCTAAATAATTAGACCTGAGAAACTGGATGGGGATGAGTGGGAAAGGTAAAGAGAAAGGGAGAATTTTATGCATTCTACTATAATAAGCTCCTTTCCTGCTTCAGCATGTTGTCGGTGTTTTCCCAGGGAAGGGAGAATCTCCAAATGAAAGGGTTCACCCACTTTTTACTCTGAGGTCTTCCCACTCTTCCCCTAGTGGAGTAAGTTTTCAAAAAGAAGAGACCACTTAACAAAGCTACTAAACAGTCCTGAAAACCCCCCATAGCTGCTGCTGCCTCAGAAATGACAGGTGCACCTTTCATGACCCACATCTTATGCTAAATATCCACATCATATGTCAAGTGCCAAATGCATGGAAATTCCTCTTTGGCTGCCTGTCCTCACAGTACTACCACCAACTAATAGTCCTATCAGATCTGGCCCATTCCTTAGGGTTACTTTCCCATTCAATGTCCTGCTCTTCTCACCTTGTTACTTCTTGACCCATATATTCAGGTGAGAATGATCAAATCTCAAGAATTGAGATTCAAAAGAATTCCTTGCTGGGCTGGGACATGTGCCTCCAGCTGAGAGGGACCCACTCTGCGGTTTTTTTTTTTTTTTTAAAGATTTTATTTATTTATTTGTTAGAGAGATCGTGAGCACAGGCAGACAGAGTGGCAGGCAGAGGCAGAGGGAGAAGCAGGCTCCCCGCAGAGCAAGGAGCCCGATGTGGGACTCCATCCCAGGACTCTGGGATCATGACCCGAGCCGAAGGCAGCCACTTAACCAACCGAGCCACCCAGGCGTCCCCACTCTGCGTTTTTTAAAACTGCCAGGTTGTGTTTAGGTATGTCATGGGAAGCCTGCTCTAAAGTGTATGTGGTTGATGCATTACAAAGGAGGGCCAGCATTAAGGAGTGGTGTGAACAGCTAGCTTTGTTGCCATGGCAGTGAAAGGAATTTTACTTGAATGGTGAAAATACGACTCCAAACAATTGCTTGGTGAAACATTCATATTTCCTTTTGTTTTATTTATTTATTTATTTATTGTTATTTTGTTGAGAACCACTAGAAAAGGTGTAGAGAGTAGGGCTAAAGGTTCTAACCAGAATGCTGAGTCCCAGTGATTTCCCTGGATAAATCAGGCTGCAGAAATATAGCAATTTTCTCATTGCTGCAGTATCTCAGAAACACTAAAACAGCAAAGTTCACTGAATGAACTCTCACTGAATGTTCTCTCTGTCAAAAAAAAAAAAAAAAAAATCCAATCCACATCCTCCAGGAGTTTATAAGCTAATAAGAGAACCAGGCATGAAGATATGGACATACCTTAAATCAATGTTTATTACATAATTTGCTCAAAGTGTGGCAGCACTGCATCTCTGAGACCCTTTTAGGTGTTTGAAAGGTCCACTAGTTTCATAATCATGCTAAGACATCATTTGCTTTTCTTCTTATTCTTTCATAAGTTTTCTAGAAGCTACAGGATGTATGATAATACAAAGCATAATACATGTATACTTATATATATATATTTTTTAAGATTTTATTTATTTATTTGTTAGAGAGAGAGAGAGAGCACGAGCACAGGCAGACAGAGAGGCAGGCAGAGGCAGAGGGAGAAGCAGGCTCCCTGCCGAGCAAGGAGCCCGATGTGGGACTCGATCCCAGGACGCTGGGATCATGACCTGAGCTGAAGGCAGCCGCTTAACCAACTGAGCCACCCAGGCGTCCCTACTTATATATTCTTGAGTTGAAAAAAAGTTCTCAGTCTTGGGTGACTGGCGGGTTCAGTTGGTAGAGCATGGAACACTTGATCTCAGGGTTATGAGTTCAAGCCCCATATTAGGCACAGAGCTTACTTTAAAAAAAAATTCTCAGGGACGCCTGGGTGGCTCAGTTGGTTAGGCGGCTGCCTTCGGCTCAGGTCATGATCCCAGCGTCCTGGGATCGAGTCCCACATCCGGCTCCTTGCTTGGCAGGGAGCCTGCTTCTCCCTCTGCCTCTGTCCACCACTCTGTCTGCCTGAGCTTGTGCTTTCTCTCTCTCTCTCTCTCTCTAAAATATAAATAAATAAAATATTTTTTAAAAAAATTCTCAGTCCTAATTTCTTTTAAAGGAGCCTCCACTTATTTAAAAAAAAAAAAAAAGTTTAAGTAATCTTTACACCCAACATAGGATTGAACTCACAACCCCAAGATCAAAAGTCACATGCTCTACCAACTGAGCCAGCCAGGTGCCCCCTCAGGCTCAATTTCTAACATATCAGTATCAATAGTAAAACCACATATAGATACACTTTATCTTATTGCATTTTGCTTTATTTGCTTTGCAGATACTGTGTTGTGTTATGTTTTTAGATATTGTGTTTTTATAAATTGAAGGTTTACAGCAACCCTGGATCAAACAAGTCTACCAGCAACATTGCTCACTTTGTGTCTCTGTGTTATACTTGGACAATTCTCACAATATTTCAGACTTTTTCATTATTATATCTGTTATGGTCTGTGATAACTGAACTTCAACATTACTATTATAATTGTTTTGGGGCTCCACACACTGTGCCTATGTAAGATGGCAAAATTAATAAATAGTGTTCTGACTCCTCACCAACTGGCTGTTCCCTCATCTCTCTCCCTCCCCTCAGGCCTCCCTGTCCCTGAGACACAATATTGAAATTAGGCCAACTAATCACCCCACAGTGGCCTTTCAGGTGTTCAAGTGAAAGGAAAAGGTACACATCTCTCACTCTAAATCAAAAGCTAGAAATGATTAACCTTAGTGAAGAAGGCAAGTCGAAAGCCAAGGTAGCTGAAAGCTGGTGTTCTTGTGCCAGCTGGTCCAGTTGTGAATTCAAAGAAAAAATTATTGAAGGAAATTAACAGTGCTGCTTTAGCTAACGCCCAAGTGATAAAAAAGTGAAACGGCCTTATTACTGATATGAGTGGTCTAGATGGAAGTTCAAACAGCCATAACCTTCCCTTAAGCCAAAGCCTGATCCAGAGCAAGGCCCTAAGTGTCTTCAATCCTATGAAGGCTGAGAGGTGAGGAAGCTGCAGAAGGAGCAGAGGTTAGTTCATAAAGTTTAAGGAAAGAAGCCATCTCCATAACCTAAAAGTTCAAGGGGAAGCAGCAAGTTATCCAGAAGATAGAGCTAGGATAATTACTGATGGCTACAAGTAAACAACAGATTTCTGTGTAGACAAAACAGCTTTCTATCTGAAGAAGATTCCACCTAAGGACTTTCACAGCTAAAGAGGAAAACTCAATGCCTGGCTTCAAAGCTTCAAAGGACAAGCTAAATCTTTTGTTAAGGGCTAATGCAGCTGGTGACTTTAAGTTGAAGCCAGTGCTCATTTACCATTCTGAAAATCCTAGGGTCCTTAAGAATGATGCTAAATCTACTGTGCCTGTGCTCTAGCAACAGAACAACAAAGCCTGGATGATAGCTTACCCACTTACAGGATATTTTAAGTCCACTGTTGAAACCTACTGCTCAGAAAAAAGAAATTATTTTCAAAATATTACTGTTCATTGGCAATACACCTTATCACCCAAGGGGCTCTTATAGAGATGTATAATTAGATTAATGCTGCTTTCATGATTGCTAACACGACATCCATTCTACAGCCCATGGATCAAGGAGTAATTTTGACTTTCAAGTGTTTTTACTTAAGAAATACATTTTGGGATACCTAGGTGGCTCAGTCAGTTTAAGCATCTGCCTTTAGCTCAGATCATGATCTAAGGGTCCTTGAATCAAGCCCCACATTGGGCTCCCTGCTCAGCAGAGAGCCTGCTTCTCCCTTTCCCTCTGTCCCTCCTCCTGCCCATGCTGTCTCTGTCTCTCTCCTCCTCTCTCTCTTAAATAGATAAATAATTTTTTTAAAGAAATACATTTCATAAGGTTATAGCTGCCATAGATAATTCCTCTGATGAATATAGGCAAAGTAAATTGAAAGCCTCCTGGAAAGAACTCACCATTCTAGTGCCATTAAGAACACTCATGATTCCTGGAGAGAGGTTCAAATAGTAACACTAACAGGAATTTGGAAGAAGTCGATTCTGACACTCAAGGATGACTTTGAGGCTTTCAAGACTTTAGTGGAGGGGCACCTGGGTGGCTCAGTGGGTTAAGCCTCTGCCTTCGGCTCGGGTCATGATCCCAGGGTCCTGGGATCGAGCCCCACATCAGGCTCTCTGCTCAGTGGGGAGCCTGCTTCCTCCTCTCTCTGCCTGCCTCTCTGCCTACTTGTGATCTCTGTCTGTCAAATAAATAAATAAAATCTTAAAAAATAAAAAAAGACTTTAGTGGAGGAAGTAACAGCAGATGTGGTGGAAATAGCCAGAGAACCAGAATTAGCAGTAGAGCCTGAAGGTATGGGTGCATTGCTTCAATCTCATGAGAATGCTTAATGGAGGAAGAGTTGCTTGTTAGGCGGGAATAAAGAAAGTGGTTTCTTAAGAAGCAATCTATTCCTGGTGCTGTGAAGATTTTTGAAATAACAACAAAATATTCAGAATATTGCATATTAGTTGATAAAGCAGCAGCAGGGTTTGAGAGTCTTGACTCCCAAGTTTTGAAAGAAGTTCTACTTCTTTATGTAGTATTATATGCTACAGAGAAGTCACTCACGAAAAAAGGAGTCGATCAATATGACAAACTTTACTGTTGTCTTATTTGAAGAAATTGCCACAGCGACCCAACCACCAGAACTACTGCCCTGACTCCTCAGCAGCCATCCGCATTGAGGGAAGATCCTCCACCAGCAAAAAGATGAAAACTAGTGAAAAACACAGAGGATGGTTAGCATTTTTTAGCAATAAAGTACTTAATTAAAGTATAGATATCTTAAAGACATCATGCTATTGCACACTAAATAGATTACAGTACAGTGTAAACATAGCTTTTACATGTACTGGGAAACCAAAAACTTCACTGGACTCACTTTATTGTAATACTGGCTTTTTGGTGGGGGTCTGGAATTGAACCTGCAGTATCTCCAAAGTCTGCCTCTAGACAAAAATGGAGAGCCTCGGTAATTTTTTTAAAAATTTTATTTATTTATTTATTTATTTAGCCTCGGTAATTTTTAAAGATTGTAAAAGGATCCCAAGACCAAAAATTTGGAGAACTGCTACGACTTCATATATCATCTACCATTACATGGTGTCCTCGTTTCTCACAAATGCATTTTACTGGATAAAAACTTTCGTCTAGTTCATGAAAATTATTGAATGCTTTCTCTGTATCCTTAATCTCTAGCACAATAACTGGTTATTAAACTATCTGTGTTTTCTTTTGTGCCTGTTTATGTCTACGTGGGTCTTTTGAGCAGCACAATGTGGACTTCATTTTTTAGTTCAGCCAAAAATCAGCAATAGTTGATGGATTTGTTTTATGTTCTATGACCTGCAGTTTTATCTTTTATCTTTACTTTTGCTTTCCTTAAATATGCTTTTTGTAGTGCATCTTAAAGTCTTTTTTTTTTTAAGATTTTATTTATTTATTCCACAGACAGAGACAATGAGAGAGGAAAGACAAGCAGGGGGAGTGGGAGAGGGAGAAGCAGGGTTCCCACTGAGCAGGGAGCCTGAGGCAGGGCTGGATCCCAGAACCCTGGGATCATGACCTGCGCCAAAGGCAGATGCCCAACGACTGAGCCACCCAGGCACTCCAAAGTCCATTTTTTTTCTTTTTTTTTAAGATTTAATTTATTTATTTGACAGAGAGATCACAGGCAGGCAGAGAGAGAGAGAGAGAGATGGGGAAGCAGGCTCCCTACCTAGCAGAAAGCCCGATGTGGGGCTCGATCCCAAGACCCTGGGATCATGACCTGAGCCGAAGGCAGAGGCTTTACCCCACTGAGCCACCCAGGCGCCCCCCCATTTTTTTTTCTTAAATCAGAAAATAAACTTCCCTCGTCTGTCTATCTTTCTCTCTTTTTTAAAAATTTTATTTATTTGACAGAGAGAGATCACAAGCAGGCAGAGAGGCAGGCAGAGAGAGGAGGGAAAAGCAGGCTCCCTGCTGAGCAGAGAGCCCGATGTGGGGCTCGATCCCAGGACCCTGAGACCATGACCTGGGCCAAAGGCAGAGGCTTTACCCCACTGAGCCACCCAGGCGCCCCTGTGTCCATCTTTCTCACCATTTCAACAGCATCATATTTTAAAGTAACTTTTCATTGTGTTCTATAATTTTGCTATTAATAGGGTAGTACTAAGAAAGTACAACTTTATTTCCTTCCATCTGGAGATGAAAATGGAGTCTAGTCTGTAACATGTCTTGGCAGCATAAAGCCCTTTATAAAATCATGCATATATATCTTATAGTTCTGTCAGGATATAACGTAATTTCCCACTTGAGTTTTCTTTTTTTTTCTATTTTGTCCTCCATAAACCTTGAGCTCTAGCTAGCCCTCAACTGTTGTCAAATCTCCACTGTTTTCAGGAAGTGAACTTCACAGCTGTGAGCCTTTGTTGACAAATTATTTCATCTCCTCTGGGTCTTAAATTAGTTTCCCTTACTCTGAAGTGAAAACTCAGTGTGTGCTTCCATACACTGTTCTTGGGGTTATAACTCAATTTCTCTTAGTCTTGTGTGAATCCCCTGACCCCCACCCACCCTTAACCCATATTCCTCCTCCCAAAACATGGGCACCCATTCTTATCCTAACATTTCCATGGTTTTCTCAACTCTAATTATAATTTGAAGAATTTCATATTTGCTCTGTGATGGGGGAATTTTTATGGTTGGTTAATTGGTCTGAAGTTGAAAAACTTAACAATAATATATCTTAAATTCTCTTTTTGAGGATAGTTGCTTACTGAATTCTTGCTACAAACATACCAAAGTGGTTATTTCTCTATTTCTGTGGTTATTTCTATAATTCTAAATTACTAGGAGTTTCCCCCTCTGGCCCTGTGATTATTACTAGATCAGTCTTTAGCTGGATGTGGGCTTTGGGGGCTAATTCTGCTTCAACGGTGCCAGTTCTGTTTGCTCCTGGGCCAGATCCCTTCTTCCTTACATCTTCATGTATCTTGTTCCTCTATAGCATTTACAAGACCCAATTTAATAGTTTAGTGCCTTTTTGTTTTGTTTTGTTTTGTTTTTTGGCACTCGCTATTTCTTCTTTTATTTGCTGTTAAAGTAATAAGTGTACGTTCCGTTGCACTTGCCTGAGAGTCTTGAACTGGTCTTGCGTTTCCCGCCATCTGGGTTCTGGCTGGCTTGCATTCCCCTTTGATGTTGTAATACTTGTTCATTGAACTTGAGTGTGGGGCTTATAGGACTTGTTTGCTTTTTTTTCCCCTCAAGATGTGCACATTTTTTTCTTAAGCTTATTTTTCTGCTTTGTGCTGTTATTTTTAATTGCTTCCGACGGGGAGGTGGGGCCAAGAGTGAGATTTGGCTTGAATTTGGCTTGAATTTGTTATTACTCACATTTCCCCAGAAGCCCCGCACACACTTTCTCTCTGCCTTTGACATACCACTTTTGAAAAGCTGTTGATTCTTGGCATAAATGGTGTTAAGAAGATGGGCCCTGGGTAGGGATGTTCAGGAATCCAGTTCTGTACAGTCATGAGCTTGGCCATCTGGAAGTCTCTTCTTGCTCAATGAAATGGAGTAAACATTGTCCATTATGAAATCCACCACACAGGCTGCCAGGGACGAATGGGATCCCACCCAAAGCCAATCGCTGCTCTGACAGGGAAATTGGCTAGCACTGCCTGAGACTACTCCAGCCTCCCCCGTCCCTGATGTCACAATTCAGAGGCTGCTGCCTGCCTAGGAGGTTGTAGAAAGCTCTGTAGGTTCTCTCTGTGTGTCCTACAGGGCTCCTCGGGCCAGGTCTCTGTCTGATGGCTTTTATGAAAAAATATCTCCCCCCCATTCTGGTGTTCTTCTTGGCCTACTACTACTATTCTGCGAATGAGAAATTCAGACCAGGTAAGTACCAATGTATCTAATTTGGGAGGAATAGATAAAAAACACAGGGGCGGCTGGAGGGTTTCTGAGGATCGGGATGAGTTCCCGATCCCCAAAGTTGCTGAACAAGAGGAACCCTGAAGTGGGACTGTATTTCTGTGTCTTCCAGACATGGAAGGATATGGATAATAGCAGTGTGGGGAGGGGTAATCATGTCGCCAACAGACTGCCAAATAGTCCATGCTTTATTTGGCACCCTTAATGGAAAGCAATTTCAGATTCCCTACAAAAAATGAGGGTAATTCCAAAATTTACAGCACAGGCAGATAATCGGGCTCTAAGGAGGGACTAAGTGGGAGACCAGAAAGGACTCTGGAGTTGATGACTAAATAGAAGTGAGGGAAAATCCCTGGAATTTCTATGAGACATGTGTTTTGATGACTTTTTGAGTCTTATTTCAATTGAGTAAAATTGGATAGTCCAGAAATGTCTGGAACTCCAGTGTCTTAGCTGAAGCCTCTGTCTATGGACATTTGTAAGAAGAACAGTAAGAAGGCTTGTTTTGAGCAATCAAGCTAAGCCTCCCTTTCAGAGCATGTTTATGAAAGACCTTGAACTGTTCCTTCATTGATTTTGCAGTTTGAGAAAAGTTGATCAGGGCTCATAATCTTTAGACATTGAGGTAAGGTTGTCCACCTCCACAGTGGAAGGAAGACTGCTGCTGACTTGGGTATGGCCCTCACTTCCTTTTGGGTTTCACAGAGATGCTCCAAGGAAAGAAAGTGATTGTCACAGGGGCCAGCAAGGGGATTGGAGAACAGATGGCCTATCATCTGGCAAAGATGGGAGCCCATGTGGTGGTGACAGCGAGGTCTAAAGAAACGCTAAAGAAGGTGAGGGTTCTGTACGCATAGACACATGTCACATACACATGCCAACACACACAAGTTGGCACACCCATACACAGGTTCAAACACCCACAGGAATATAAAGATAATGCATTTAAGCATTCAGTCCTATGCATACACACATCTCTTTCTCTCTCTATCTCTCTATCTACCTATCTATCTATGTATCTATTCTCACAGACATGCCTATGCACACACATTTACATTTGGGATCATGGATATATAGATATGTGCTCAGAGACCAAAATTCTAGTACCTACTCATGAATTCACATTCTCATCCCCATTCAGACTCTCAGACACATGCTTTCTCATATACTCAGACTTACAAACCCAAGGATATAGACATTCACAAACTTAGGGCTACTCACACGGAGACTAGTATCCATACCAAGAATGAATTCACATACATCTATTCACAGAAACTCATAAGCACAAGTCATGAACTTAAACCCCAGCACAATGATGATTTCTTTATTACACTGTCCCTGAAATACTTCTGACAGAGGACCAAGATTGTGTCAGGTGACATTTAGCAACGTACACACTCACTGAACTCACACTAGTGCACATATATCCCTACCATTCTTACCAAAACAGGGTTGTGAGCAACTTCCCATTTAAACCCCCATTACTTCAGAGATTGCCCCCAAAGTCTGCAGCCAAGACTGACACCATTGCTGCTATGTCCCCGCAGGTGGTATCCCACTGCCTGGAGCTTGGAGCAGCCTCAGCACACTACATTGCTGGCTCCATGGAGAACATGACCTTTGCAGAGCAATTTGTTGCCCAAGCTGGAAAGCTCATGGGTGAGGCTGCTTCTCCTCCCTCCTCTTCTGGACTCTGTTCTAAGGGTCACCAGGGAGCTTTGGGGAGGGGGAGAAAGAGAGGAAAGGTATCCTTCCGATGGTTTCTCTCAACACAGCCATCTCTTGCAGGGGGACTAGACATGCTTATTCTCAACCACATCACCAACGCTTCTATGAATCTATTTAGTGGTGATATCCACCTTGTACGCAGAAGCATGGAGGTCAACTTCCTCAGTTATGTGGTCTTGAGCGTTGCTGCCTTGCCCATGCTGAAGCAGAGCAATGGAAGCATTGTGGTCGTCTCCTCAAAGGCTGGTGAGTGGGGCTGGGACCAGTATGGAAGGCAGGAGTGGGAGATGTGCCAGGGGTGGTGTTGGGGGCTCTGCAGTGAATGTGAGGTTTTATCCATTTCCAGGCAGAGGAGTAATACAATATAAACTAGAATTTAAATGTTCATAGTGAAAAATCAATCAATCAACCAATCAGTCAATCTTCCCAGTGACACTAAGTAAAAGCTGATTCATGGCTTGCCCCATGCATGGGGAGGTAGGCATATGAGTGTGAGGCTTGAGTGTGTCAATGCAGTGAGAAGCACGTGTGCTGAGTGAAAGAGACACTGTGAAGAACAAGTGGGACTATAAGAAATAAGAGGCTGTTCAAGGCAGATGGGCTGCAAGGTCCCTGGAAGGAACAGAGAAAGAGCAGTAATTCAGAGTGCCCTGACAAACTTGGTAGTTTGGGATCTACAAACACAAGTATAAAGGGACATAGAGAGATTGGGGAGGGCTCATCTTCATCCTAAGGGAGAGACCTGGTCATGATGGATATGATTTTGCTTCTGCCATGACCAAAAGCTATAGGCTGGTGAAGTTAGTTGATACAAAGGTAGAACTGAGAAGTGGAATATTTTAACATACAGGTGTCTGATACGTGGGTCAGGCTAAGGCAAAATGAAATGAAGAAGAGAAACAAATATACCGTATTAGCAGATCTGCCTAAATTGGGAGTGTTCTTCAGAATCTGAACTTATTACCTTAAGAGTGCTATTGAAACACCAGGAGGGTAGGGAGAGAGTATATACAGAGATATATTCATGAAGAGAAGAGAACACTCTGTGATCAAGAAAGGTCATTGACTCTTTGGATGGTGGTAGTATCGGACATTATTCCCAATAAAGAGCTAGAGATTTTCAAGGTTCGGGAGTTTGTTTTGTCATGAGTCCAGGAGAGAAGTCCCACACCTACTTGTTCATTAGTCAGAAGGATGTGGCAAATACCAGGATTAAAATCTGCACTCTAAATGTGGTTCCTGGCAATGTAAAAACAAATAACCTGAAGACTTTGTAATTCTTAAGTATTTCACAAACTACTATGAGCTGTTACTGTAACTAAGAACACCATCAATGTTGTAAAGAATTTTATTTCCTGGACAGGAAAGGCCCGCATAGTGACTGGATAAAAGGGCAGTGTGTCTGTGCTACCCGCCAAACGGAGGGATTGATATGCATCCCTGTGCTTCCCAGACAACACAGACTCCGCACCCCTCCCCAGACACAGCCTCTCTCCAGGCTGAAAGGAAGGAGAGCTTCCGGATGCATACTGAGTGGGAGGGTGCTGGCCACATCCCCAATCCATCTGAGGGCATTGGCCAAAACCCTCACATCAGTCATGGTTTAGGTGGCTTTAATAATTTAAGTTGATTAAATAATATACCCATTCTAGGCAGAGTGTGCTTCATCTTTGGCTAGAGAAATTGAACTTTCTATAAGGTAGACAATGTCTTAGTGTTCTCAGAAGGAACAAGAATTACTGTAGAAGTCCAAAGGCATGATGAAAGTCTGATAACCTCTGCTTGCTTCCACACATCTTCTACGCCTACCAAAAGTCGCTTCATAAAGTGTGTGGACTCAGAGTTGGAAATCTAGTTGAACTACTACCCTTCCCATCTGCTGTTTGTATAGCTCAAAGAGTTCAGTCTGTTTGCTTTGAAACATGTCTGTGAACTTGCAAAGTACAGACACTGCTTTCTCTTCCTAACTGAAGAATTTTTCTGTTCTATGCTATATTTTTTTAGATATTCAGAAAACATATTCATTAATCCTTCCTCCTTAAAATCTGAATTCCACAAATGTGGGATGCTAATCCTCAAATTGATCCTAAGGTCAGCCAAAGAGTATTGGGATGGATTTTTAATCATTCCTTCCAGGGAATGCATTAAGTCATTTATTGAATTATGGTGATAAGCGATTGTTTTTTATCCTCAGGGCACTTCCAGGTATTGCATTACCTAGAAATCCTATACTTTTAATACATTCTTTAAAGCCTCAGCTTTAAATATGCTTTAGCATCAAGACACTATTGCTGCCTCTGGGAATTTCCTTACAGTCCATATCTACCCATGTTTGGGGTACCTATTGTTCAAGTTTTTCCATATATATAATATCTAGTTACATTGATTAGTCTCCCCTCCTTCCACCCCGTGCTAGTTTGGCCATGAGTTGAGCTACTATAACAAACACTCACATTTACACTGGCTTACACAAATCAAAATCTATCCTTCCTCTCAGAAAACAGCCTGGAGTAAGCAGGCTAAGACTGATACAGTTGTTCTGTCCCACAAAGTTGTCCAGGAACCTCTCTGTCTCAGAGAGGTCCCTGGGGCGTTATCCTCACCCATATGTCCAGGATGACTCATTATTAGCATATCAGAATTCTAGCTACAGAAAATGGGGAAAGAAGGACACAACCTGAAAGTCTGTAAAGTCTTCTACCACAGCTGGCAGCCATTGTGATCTTTATTCAAAGTGCATTTGTGTCCAACTGAAAACCAGGGGTTCTAGTTCTACAAAAGACACCGATGTTGACAAGCAACTAGGGATGTCTCTCTCCCTCATCACCCATGCCAAGATACATATAAGATCAGAAGGTGGGAGTCCCCCCGGCCACCCCATGTGCCTACTGCACACCATACACTCACACTCTAGACTTGATCTCACCAGATGTGAGGTCATGAAAACAAAACCCCTTCCATCAGGCAGCAGTGCGGGACACAGTGGGGCAAGGGAAAGTATGGAAGGAGAATGCCTAGATGGTATTTGTGAAGCCAACGCAGACAGAGATATTACTACTCCGATGTGACTGGAAAAGAAATCACTGAATTGGGCAAAGAGCAGTTGAAAACATCTGGAAAAAGTTTATCGGCCATTAATCAAAATGGGTCTTCTTGACTTAGGTTCAATTTTCAAAAAGTAAAGGTCACTGCCTTTTCATATCCCTCGGCTCTATGAACCCTGTTAACGATGGCCCATCACATCAGTCACACGCATGACAGCCAGAATCCAGCTTCTAAGGCTGTTGCTCTGCCCCTCCTTGACGGCCCCTTTGGGACTCACGGACAAATCCTGCAATCCTCCTGCCCCTTTCTCCTCTTAGGGACCTCACTTCACATGAATCCTTGTCAGTTCTTGCCAGACTCTTTCCTCTTCCTCTTATCCAATACATTTTTGAAAATTACCTTTAAAATTCTACTTCCTCCCTCTCTCTCTTTTTTTGGCTTTTTTGGTGATACAAATACTACTAACAGCAATTATAATACCAAGGCTAACCACACCAGGCCGGCATTAAGTGTAGGGATATTGATCCTTCTGTATCAAGAAAAATGTAAGACATATTTTGAAGTGCAACTGCACATAATACAATTCTGGGTTGCTTTAAATATTCAAAATGAGGGGTGCCTGGGTGGCTCAGTGGTTTAAGCCTCTGCCTTCAGCTCAGGTCATGTTCTCAGGGTCCTGGGATCAAGCCCTGAATCAGGCTCTCTGCTCGGCAGGGAGTCTCCCTCCCCGCCCCCCCTGCCTACCTTTCTGCCTACTTGTGATCTCTGCCTGTCAAATAAATAAATAAAATCTTTAAAAAAATAATAATAAAATAAATAAATATTCAAAATGAAAAACTAAAGGAATAAGAGGACCTTGCCAATGGCCCCTGAATGCTCAGACCTCTCTTTTCAAGCTCTATTAAGTGTCTCAGGTTACCTATTCATTATTTTCCAAGTAAATCCTCTTTTGAAAAGATTAACTTTCTGTATTTACTTTTTAAAGTCCTATTCCAATGTATTCCTTTTCTGGTTTACTCATTTCCAGCATTGCTTCATATATTTTTTTACATAGATGTATAGCATTTCGGGCATATTATGAGATGACTAGCCAGGGGCAAATACCTCATAAGACAAGGCTTTTGTGGGAAAACTCAAACCAATGTATGAAGTCACTTGTTGGACCTTAACCTGTTTGAGGGTTAAGGGCTGCCTGTGTGGTCTAAAACTACTTCAAGAATTCAACATTACAAAGAGGGAGGAAAAAAATAAAACAGGTTTCTCAACTACATGTATCAACTAACAGGATTTGGAATACCCATAATGGTGTTCTGCATCAAGACAAGAATATACAGATGTTAATCTCATCCCTGCTTTCAGCTCGGCATACCCACTTTTTCCTGAAAGGCAGGCAATGCCTCAAAATAGTATGGATATGCCTTGGAGTGCGGTGGGGAGAGGAAGGCCAAGGTCAAGGTTTTGGATGCAAGGGGTGTCTAGGAACTAGAGTAGAAAGCGGTGATTTATCCCTCACCCAATTACTTTATATTTTTCTAAGGTGAATCTTTATCCTTAAATCCAATTACCTCAGAAATAATTTTCAGGAACCACACTTTCCAAGGTGAGTGGAAATGTTTATACATGTGAATAGAGGTATTAAGGTGGGCAGGAGGGAGGTGCTGCTGCAGACTTAGACTATTCTGAGGATACTGGGGTAGGCAGGGGGGTGAGATATGTGCATTTAAAGATATATCATCTATAGTGTCTGGAGGAAGTCCAAAAAGATTCAAGGAAGAATCAACAACCTGGACATAAAAATTTCCGGAGCCATGCTAGCCTAAAGTCAAGAGGTTGTGTTTAGGCAAACCTGAAGGATTGAGACAGAACCTGTTGGACTCGTCCTCAGGTTCATTGTTGTACCAGCCCTGCAAAAGGGGCAAGTGGAGATTTGCAAGGCGGAAAGATGATTTCCTGCTGAAGACATTAACAATTTAGTACAGCTTGTGAACAAGATAATGCTATCCATGACAACCATAGGTCCACCTTTCCCCCTTGAAAGGCTGGGTAGAGCTTAAGTCATCGTGTCTACTTAAGCCTGCTAGACTACCGATTTTTGTTCCAGTGCATTTCTTGGTGAAAACAGGAGGGTTCTACCATCATGTCTTTACATTTACTTGTAAGCAGTTTGAGAAGGCGTAGAACAAATACACTCTACTTGGAAAAATACAGATAGAAAACTAGATTTTTTTTAAAGATTTTATTTATTTATTTGACAGAGATCACAAGTAGGCAGAGAGGCAAGCAGAGAGAGAGAGAGAGAGAGGAGGAAGCAGACTCCCTCCTGAGCAGAGAGCCCAATTTCAGACTCGATCCCAGGATCCCGAGATCATGACCTGAGCCGAAGGCAGAGGCTTAACCCACTGAGCCACCCAGGTACCCTAGAAAACTAGATCTTAAGGAAAGAATATAATGCCAAAAACAGACTCTACACAGATGCAGTGCTTAAGTTTCAAATTTTCCTTTTGAATTTTTTTTTTTTAAGATTTTATTTATTTGACAGACAGAGATCACAAGTAGGCAGAGAGGCAGGCAGAGAAAGAGGAGGAAGGGAAGCAGGCTTCCTGCTGAGCAGAGAGCCAGACGCGGAGCTCGATCCCAGGACCCTGGGATCACGACCCGAGCCGAAAGCAGAGGCTTCAACCCACTGAGCCACCCAGGCGCCCCTCCCTTTTGAATTTTTTTAAAAAAGATTTTATTTATTTATTTGAGAGAGAGAAAGAGAGTACAAGTTGGGAGGGGGGCAGAGGATAGGGAGAAGCAAAGCAGACCTTCCCGCTGAGCAGGAAGCCCAATGCAGGACTCCAACCCAGGACTCCGGGATCATGACCTGAGCTAAAGGCAGATGCTTAACGGACTAAACCACTCAGGTGCCCCTGCCTCTTGAATTTTCTTAACAAAAAGAAAAAGAAGAGGGTCAGTATATAGATAAGATTATATTCAAAAGAAGGAGGTATTATAGGGAGCAAATAAATCTGAAATAAATTTCTCATAAAAGACATAAAGTACATGCAGAAAGTAATGAAAAGAGCAATGCCCCAAACAACTTTCTTAAATGTTTCCATAATTTTAAGAATCAACACACACACACACACACACACACACACACACTCCATGAATATCTGGAAAAAGAAGAAAAGTGTAAAACTGAAAGTAAAAACCCATAATCATGCCAATATTTGGGAGAATTTCTTTCCAGATATAGATAGAGATATAAAACAATTATTTTCCTATTGTCAGACATTTAGGTTCCTTTCAATGTTTTGCCATTTAAAAAATCCTGTAATAAATGTCTTCTATGTAAACATGTGGCTGAATTGACAATTATTTCCTTGATAAATTCTTAGTACTAGATTTACTGGGTGAAATGATAGAAACGTTTTGAAGGCTTTTTGGTACTTTTGGTACACACTGCTTTAGATGAAGGAAAAATACAAGACTAGACTTTTAAAATATACAAAAATGAATTTAGATGAATATGAGCATCATGGCCCGTTCCCACCCCGAGTATAGACACGAGTATTCCTCTCACAACTACTTTTAGAGTTCACAAAATTTTTGGCAATTGACAAGTTTGTAGGTAAAAGAAAAAGGTGTTTAGTAGTGATAATTTTCATTTGACATGAAACGTGAGGTCCCTGTCCCTTTGAGAGCAGTGGTGTTCTACTTTTGATTACATTATATCTTATTTCCTACAGCAGCACATGGCATGTAGTGGATATTTAATAAAGGTCCAGTCAATAGTGAATTAATTACATTTTCATGTGTTTACAGGATATTTATATTTTCTATTCTGTGAATTGTTTTGCCATGCCTCTGCCCATCGAGATGTTAGCAAAACTTTTCTAATAATAAATAACCTAATTGATTTCATATGCAGCTTCTTGTTGTAAAGTTGACAAAGGCATATCTTTGAAACTCAGTTAAGTATAAAATTAATAAAGTGAAAAGTGAAGTTGACATGGTGTGAATATAGACCTTTAGACAGTTGGGTTTGACCCAAGGAGAATTCCTGCTGAAATAAGTATTGATTTCAGTAAGTAGAAGTCCACTTAAGATACTTCAAGATGAAGCAGGTCTGGGGAGAGAGAGCATAACTTTACATCTGAGAAATTTATTCTACACACATTTCCAAAAGTGTTCGCAAAATACCTTCATTCATTTATTCAAAAGATATGAATTGCAGCTCCACTCTGAGCCACACACAGTGCCAGATGCCAGGGCTATGGCAGGGAACAAGGAAAGCAAGGCTAGGGACATCACTGCAGAGCCCCACTCCAGTGTAAACGATCGGTACATTGTATATAGTTATTTAAAAACTGAAAGCAATCTGAATATTCACCACTAGTGACAGGTTTCTAAATTGCAGTGAAATACTATGTAAATTTGTATACATACTGACTATAAAAATAGTGTTTGAAAGAAAAGTAATTTAGAGAACACTATATATAGTATGAGCCAACTGTGTTTAAAGAAAGGGGCTTTTGGAATGCCTGGTGGCTCCCCATTGTGAAGGATCTGCCTTTGGCTCAGGTCATGATCCTGGGGTCCTGGGATCGAGCCCCACGTCAGGCTCCCTGCTCAGCAGGGAGCCTGCTTCTTCCTTTTCCTCTCCCTCTGTCTCCACGCCAAATAAATAAATAAATAAATAATCTTTAAAGAAAAAAAAAGAAAGGGCTTCACCTTTCATTTTACAGACTTTAGAACTGTTTCTTGCACAATGAGCTTTAGGATAATTAGAAATATTAGAATTTTTTTTTTAAACAAAAAGGAAGGGATTGGGCTCCTATACAGTAACTGGAACCAAAATATTTCTCCTCTCATGATGGCTGATTTGAGGCGAGGGTCGGATAGAGATTGTGCTCCATTTCACAGGTAAATAAGCAAATTCAAGTAACTTAAAACTACTGCATTATCAAATTCAAACCACTAAATGCCATGGTGGGAGTGGAGGGTTGATTTTTGTTGTTTTGTTTGTTTGTTTGTTTGCCTACAAAATTGTCAATTGCTGAGAACTTTGTTCCCTCCACAGAGTAGCTGTGGAACTACTGGACACTTTCATATACTCCTGGTAGGAAAGAGTATGATTCTTTTAAAACTATTTTTAAGTGGTTTCCACCACTGATCTTTAAAAGTCTTGTCCCTCATTGTTCATTTTGTCTAAAGCAATTTGGCAAAATGTATCAACGGCCTCAGAAGTGCTTCTGTCATTTCAGTGGACATAATATTGAGAATCTACCAATCCAGTCACAGATGTACATAGGAAAACATTTATTGAAGGATTTTTTTCAGCTTGTCTATAATCTGCAAGCAAAGCTACCAACACTGAAAACAGCCCACTCATGTGTGCCTGAAGTCAGCCATCACAGCTGACTGAAAGTTCAGGATCCAATTAATGTGTAGTCCATTTTATTATACAGGTTTTAAATTATTTGCTATTTCCAACAAAGTTGTCTGGTTCAGGAACTCCCATGTAATAAGTGCATATAATATGTCCTTTATTTCTAGCATTAGAAAAGTAAGTAATATTAAATGTTAACAATATTTGGGGACGCCTGGGTGGCTCAGTTGGTTAAGCGGCTGCCTTCGGCTCAGGTCATGATCCCAGCGTCCTGGGATCGAGTCCCACATCGGGCTCCTTGCTCAGCAGGGAGCCTGCTTCTCCCTCTGCCTCTGCCTGTGCTTGCTTGCTCTCTCTCTCTCTGTCAAATAAATAAATAAAGTCTTTAAAAAAAATGTTAACAATATTTGAAGAATATTATTTTGAAGGGGTGCTGGATCCCTGGCCCACATTGGACATACACCTGTCTCAGCCCATCCCTGGGGAGGTCACTGGCCTTATGGCAATTGTAGCTGACACGCTGCCAGGAAAGAAGGCCAGGCCAGGATCTCCCAGAGATAGCGTGTCTCTGCCATACCTGCTTTTCTCAGCACACCTGCTCCCCTTTCTCCTCTCTCCATTAGCCTCTGCTTCATTTGCTACCTGCTTCTACCTGGCTGCCACAGCCCCTTTCTCAGCCTAACAGTTCTCAATATGCTTTGAACTTCTGCTCCATGGCCAACTCTCCTGGTCTCTCAACTTCCAACTCCAAATCCTCCCCCCCCCCCCCCGCCAAAAGAAGAGGCGTCTGATTGGCTCAGCTGAATTTTTAAGTCAATCATGTTATTCATGACTTTACCAGCTTGGAGGCACAGTCATTGACTCAGGTTTAATCAGTGAGGCCACAGGGAGAACAAAGTTAGGAAAGAAGCAGGGTGGACCATGGTTGATCTGTCCGAGTCATTTGCATAGCCTTTGGGTAATCTTCCTTAAAGACTGCTTCTGCCTGCCCACGTTATCCAACTTGGGCAGGATGGGAAAGGTCTGTGTCAGGGAGTGGCAGTGGCAGCCTGGCTTGGGATAGCAACACTGAGATGAGATGAAGAAGGCATTCATACAAGAGATAGCAATGGTAGCCTTATGAGAACTTTCAGAGTTCAGGTGGGCCAAGAAGGGTGTCTGTGTGGCACCTGGCATGGAGCATTAGAGCTAAGAGAGGCAATGGGGGAGGGGGACGTTTGCTAGGGGTGCTGCTAAGGGGCAGCCCAACATGGAGTATAGAGGTCACCCATGAGCAATGGTAGGAAGTGCCCGAGTCAAGGTGGGATGAGGAGGGCATCCACACAGAGGGCTCAGAAATAACTACAGAATAATCACATACAAGGGGCATTAATACATACTAAGGATAATGGATCTTGCTGTCAGTGCTACAAATTCGAATGGACCCTGTGATATTGGTATGGTCCTGGAGGTGTCCATGAAACAATCATTCTTAATATCCATGAATAGATATAGATGTGTATGTCTATATATGCATGCATATATACCCTAGCTCTGTCTACTGAGGGGACCTGGGAGCACACTGAGTGTCCAGATCTTGGTTTCTAAATATCACTCTCCACTAAAAGGAGCCAAGTATTCTTGAAGAAATGGTTGATTTCAGGGCAATGCCAGGAAAGGTTTAAGGTGATCTTGAAAATCTTGTGCCAGCAATTAAAAAACTACCCAAAGAATAATAGAGACATGTTACTAGGACACAGAAACTTTTAAAAGGCTCCCACTAGCCAAACCTGGAACCATTGGGATGATCAAATAAATAATGACAATAACAGATTATAGCCCATAAGATGCACTAAATTCCATGATGAGATAAATAAATAAACAAATGGGGAGTGGAAAAGGCATTTCCATATAGTGGAAAGCTAAAGGAGAAATACAGGAGGAGGGATGACGTAAGAAATAACTAGCAATAATTTAAAAAATAGTAATAATTCAGTCAGAAAACATCAAAGGATGCCAAAACTAGAGGGTAAAAGTTTAATAAGAAACACGGCATTTAAAGTGCCACCCTACTCAACAACAGAAAATGAGGTCCTCTCCTCTCCTCTCCTCTCCTCTCCTTTCCTTTCCTTTTTAAAAGATTTTAAAGAGGAGAGGAGAGGAGAGGAAAGGAAGGAATGAAAAAAAGGAATGAAAGAAAAAGAAAGGAAGACATTCAATTCATCCTTAAAAAGAAAAGAAATTCTGATATATGCTACAATGTGGATGAACCTTGAGGACATTATGTTAAGTGATATAAATTAGTCACAAAAAGGCAAATACTATATAATTACACTTAGGTACCTAGAATAGTCAAAATCATAAAGATAGAAAGTGGATAGTGGTTGCCAGGGGCTAGGAGGAGAGGGGTATGGGGAATTATTATTAATGGATACACACAGTTTCAGTGTTGCAAGATGAAAAGAGCTCTGGAGATGGATGCTGGTAATGATTGGCACAACAATATGAATATACTTAATACCACTGGACTCTACACTCAATATTGGTTAATAAGTTTTTTATTTTAAGTACCACCCTACAAAATATTGTAGTAGGTTGAATGGTGACCCTCAAAAAGATACATCCATGTCTTAAGGCCCTGAACCTATATATGTGATGTTATTTGAAAAAAGGTTCTTTGCAGCTGTAATTAAGTTAAGGATTTTGAGATAAGATCATCCTGGATGACCTGGTTTGGGCTCTAAATCCAATGGCAAGTGTCCTTATAAGAGACAGATGAGAAGACATGGCCGGAAGGAGAGAGCTGTGTGAAGAAAGAGGCAGAGTCTGGAGTGATAGAGCCATGAGGAATGCTGACAGACACTAGAAGCTAGAAAAATCAAGGAAGGATTCTCTCTCCCCTAGAATCTCTGAAGGGCGTGCAGCCCTGCCAACACCTTGATTTCAGACTTCTGGTCTCCAGAACTGTGAAAGAATAAACCTCTGTTGTCTTAAGTCAGTCAGCTTATAGCAATTTGTTACGGCAGGTCTAGGAAACCAATACATTACTTTCCACATTTTGATAGTTGCATTGTGGTTATGTCCCAGAATGTCCCTCTGTGTAGGAAATGCACACTAACATATTCAGGGGCCATGGGGCATTGGGTCAGCAATTACCTCAATTACAGCAATTTACTCCCAAATGGTTCAGAAAGGGGAAGGGAGAGGTCCTTTGTACTCTTCTTGCAACTTTTCTCTAAGTTTGAAGTTATTAAAAAAAAAAAAAATCCCCATCCTAGGGATCTTGTGACTTGGAAGAGGTATGACAGTGGATTTTGTGGGGCTTTCTCGTGGGTTCCTTGGAGATCCCCTGTAGGAGATGTGCTAATGTTTCCTCCAGCTCACTCTTTTTGGCTTCTTCGTCAGCTCCAAGGCTTTGATCAACCCATCCCTCTTGGCCCAGTCCACCCCACCAACCCTGGGCAGGGGGCCCCAGGCCAGCTCCCCTCCATGGGCTCCATATTTGGTTTCTGAGAAGCCTGATACTTATCGGTACATTTGATCCCACAGTGCACTCAGCTAGTTCCCAAACTCTAGTGGACACTTGCAAAGATCCCCAAATAATTGTAAAGCCTCTCTTTTTTTTGTTTTTTTAAATATTTTATTCATTTATTTGACAGACAGAGATCACAAGGAGGCAGAGAGGCAGGCAGAGAGAGAGGAGGAAGCAGGCTCCCCGCCGAGCAGAGAGCCCGATGCGGAACTCGATCCCAGGACCCTGAGATCATGAACTGAGCCGAAGGCAGCGGCTTTACCCACTGAGCCACCCAGGTGCCCCTGTAAAGCCTCTCTTAACGATGGGAATTCAAATGCCTCCCTAACCCGCGGTGGATGAACACATAGGACAATGACCACCCTCCTTTCTCCAAGCACAACTATTTTGGCCAGATATGGGTGATTAGGTAATGCTAGTGGAAATGGTCAGGCACAGCAACTGTGCAAGCTCTTGAAATCTACTATTTTACTCTTGTCTCGGGAGACGTGCTCATGTGATCTGGACAATAGGAGGAGCCACGCTTCATGGCCTCATACCTGCACAGAAAAGCTCTTGCCAAAGTCATCTTGCAAAACCTAGGTAACAGGTTTTATCTTACTCATCTCTGGTACATTTTGCACTGTTTCAACAACATACACTCCTCTTTTGTGTTCCACCAAATCACACGGCCTCCCAGGTGTCATGTCCCCTGGCCACCCAGAATGCCTTGCTCCGTTCTCTTTATCCCAAAGTCTTACTGCTGTTTTCCTTAAGATTCTTTCCACCCTGAGTCCTCCTTCCATCCTGAGCCCTCTTCTCTTCTCACTCAACATACCCCCCTGGCATCGCCATGCATTCCCTTTGCTTCAATTACCACAGGACTGTGGGTTGTCCCAATGTGTACAATGATACCTCAGGTTCTCCAAAGCCTGGAGTAGAAAGATGGATTTATCTTTAGAGCCCGACTCAATCCAAACAACTAAAGAGGTTAGACCCTCAGGGGCCCAGCTCAGGAAATATTTTTAGGAAGAGCTGGATAAAAGGCGCCAGGTCCAGGATGAGTTCCAGCCTCGAAGCCACCCAGGCATGGTAAACCCTATGTTGGGGTTTGCTCAGTGGGAGATGTGGCACATTTGCCTGGGGTCACTCTGAGAGTCTGAAGGCGGGCAGAAATGAAGTTTTTCCATCCTGCACACTTTCTTTGGAGCTCTCAGTTCAGTTTAAAATCTGCCTTTGAAATGGAAATACTGTAATTTCAAAATCTCAGCGGGGCAGTTGGGGATGGAGGGTGTGGAGTGGATGAACAAAAGCCCTGAGGCCTGCTTTTGACCTCTTCTTCTCCACTAACAAGCTCCAGCACACAGCTAAGCTGCCAGCCCTCTGGCTCTTGCTGTTCCTACCGTGGCTAAGTCCCAGCGTTTCTGGGACAGAGCTAATTGCAAACAGTATGTCCCATTCATCACAAAGTCTGCACTCTTACTTGTCAGACTCCATGTCCCATATTTTGCTTCAGAAAATATGATCACCAGAGCTCTGTTTCTCAGCGGTCTAAAACTTCCCAGGAGAGAAACTGAGCTAACATACATCTATCTATTCTGCCCCGATGGCTCCATTCTTCCCTCTCCGGAAACGAAACCTACCCTTGGGCAGAAGTGCTCAGGCTTCTACCCCCTCACTTTCATGACAGTTTCATGCAAATTAGTACATTTATTTACTTTTCATTTGATTTCATTAAGCTCATACTTTCTTTTCTAACTGGTAGTTAACAAGTGAATCTGGTGGGCTGCAAGCAGAAAACAACTTTATTCTTATGGGTTAGCTCTTCCCTGAACCTGGGTGTGATGGCAGGCAGAGGGCAGTGCTGTAGGCTAATAAAAGATCCTCTGGCTGCCTCCAGTCTCCAGAAAGGTCTCACTTCAGTAATTAAAATATCCAGTCACGAGTAATTTCACTAAAGTTTCTCCCCTGATGGAGCTTGAGCCTGCTGTAGCAAGGAGAGATGGGTTCAGCTTTCCTCCTGTTCCCTGTCCTCCTCCTCCCTTACCGGGCTCCCTCTAGCCCCTCTTGTTTAAAAGAAAAGAGGGGGGCACAGGGAAGAAGGAAGGATCAGGATAGGTAAGGCCTTCCTTGCTGACACCTGGCTAATATACCACTGAGCTCTGGCCACAGCAAATGTTCCAAGCTCATGCTCTCAGAGCTGGGAGCATGACCAAACCCGGCTCTTGCATGGGGTGTTTTTATGGGTTCTTTAGGAAGCCCCTGCTGGAACACTGCTGGTTCTTCTTGTGGTTTGGGTAGTACGTGCTTATGGGATGTATTTCCCTCTGGCCCTGATAGTTCAGTGGGAATACAGGGGGATACACTCACCACTTGGGGCTGCTCTTTGGGACAGGATTGGAAATGACTCTGGGGAAGAAGGGATGAGTGTTAAGACAAAGCCTCTAGGGTGGCAGCAAGCCGAGTGGGAGGCTGGATGTCCAGCTTCCTACAGGAAGCCTTCCTTCCCTTCTGTATGACACAGTTTGCACCCGCTCTGTAGTGGCCTTGCCCAAAGTAAGCAGACCTCTTGGGTTGGGTCAAACCCCAGTCCTTGATGCCCCTCAAACTCCCTGACACAAGCTCTCCATGAGGTGCCCTTGGAGCTTCTCTCACAAGAATGGACATGAGGGGAAGGCCCACCCTTTCTCCTTGAAGTGTCACTGCAAGTCAGCTCAATTTCCTCTTCCTACTCCGTGCCCTCTGGCCTCTGTGCCTTCAGGCCCTTTCTTCCCTCAGAATGGTTGAAGGTCTACAGGCTGCAAACACACTTTTGGTTTTGGGGTTTTTCGGGTTTTTGCTTATCTGTGTTCCCACATGCTGTGTAAGTGCACAGGTAGTCTGGAACCTTCCTTCAGAAGACAAAGGCATTTGCCAGTTTGCTTTCAGCCTTTGAACCTCAGCTGAAACTAGAACAGAAGTCAATTTTTAACATCCTGTTACATGTTATTTATTCTGTCTTGGCCAGGGCCCCTTAAATCATGGAACCTTTCTAAAAAATAAAAATCTGGGTTTTTAGAGGGGCCTTGCCCTTTTGAGCTTTCTGAAACTTCTAAATATATTTTACGTATAGTAGAACACAGAGGTTCCCTCACACAAGCATATCTGTGTTATATAGGAAAATTTAAGAACAGCCCCATGGATAGAAAACAGACTTTAATGAAATGCAGCAGGGTTGTTTTTGGAATAGTGAGCACCTAGGAGATTTTTCTCCCTTCTTTTCTCTTTTTTCTACTTTTGGATATGTTTCAGCTTTTCTTTAGCAAGCCTAGACTGATTCACAAAATCCTTTACCTACAACTCCAAAATCCAAAAAGGTATGGGCTGGGGGGTGAGGGGTGGGAAGAGGGGTAGGAGCTCTGAATACTAAAGATTTCTTCCCCCATAATTAATTATCTATAGTTAATTTAACTTGAACTGAAGGAAAGCTACTTAAACATGTTATCTCAGTGTGAACTTACAAATATTTTAGTGCAAAAATAATCATGGGCTTACTTACAACCTGCCTCCTCAGACTCTACTGGGAGCGTTATGCAATATACACCATAAACCCCATACCACCTCCTAAAATCCAAAAATAATTCTGAATTCCTTAACACATCAGGCCCTATGGGTTTTGGACAAGTGCTTATTAGCCTATACTTTTGAAAAGAAGAAAATATAATGAACTGTGTTATTATTTTTCTTGTTCTACTAGCTTATTATAACTGACTCATCCCCACCTCTAGACTTTGTACAAGCCATTCCCACACTTCCTTGGCCCTTCTGTACCTTCTCTCATTGAAGCAGAATTCACAGCCTACCTCCTAAAGGTAAAGTCTGAACTTTCCTCGTTAGTTCAATATCTATCTTCACATAAATATCCAGTTTAGATTTGGGACACATGGTTTGCCAGGTCACACTACTTTGGGCTTTAAAGAGATACAATAACTCATAATTTAATGGTAGTTTACCCAGCAGCTGTCATAAGACTTCAGGAAGCCCCTTTCAAAGACCTTCCCTTTCCACTTCTGTGAGCTCCTAGATCAGGTTCAATGAGTTTGTCAACATACATCTCCTGTTCCCACACCCACCCTCAAAGCCCACCATAAATATGCTTTATGGATAAAGACCTTCCTTCCTACTGAACCTGTCAACACAGTCCTCTACTCCAGAACACAAACTAGAAGACTCTGAGAAGGGAGTAGACTCAAATCTGTAGGTTCTCTCCATATTTTTTCAAAGATTTTATTATTTTTAAGTAATCTCTACACCCAACATGGGGCTTGAACTTACAACCCTAAGATCAAGAGTTGTGTGCTCTACCAACTGATCCACCTAGGTGCCCCATCTCTCCATGACTTTGAGAATTACTGGTTTAAAGGTTTGCAGATCAATAGCAGATCACAAAATTTAAGACATAAAATTTGATTATAATGACTGTGAAAGACAGTTGCAGTTCACCTCATGCATAGTTTTCCTAGTAAAGGTTAAAGAGTTTTCAACAGAATTTGTCCAATCTTGACCCTTGTCTAATAATTCAATATATTTCTTCACCATCTAAAAATATTTTTTAGGGGCATCTGGGTGGCTCAGTCAGTTAAGTGTCTACCTTCAGCTCAGGTCATGAACCTAGGGTCCTAGGATTGAGCCCCGCCTCAGGCTCCCTGCTCAGTGGGGCATCGGCTTCTCCCTCTTCATCTGCCCCCTCCCCACTTGTGTGCTCTTGCTCTCTCTCTCTCTCTCTCTCAAATAAATAAATAAAGTCTTTTTAAAAATATTTTTTTGGGGATGCCTGGGTGGCTCAGTTGGTTAAGCAGCTGCCTTCGGCTCAGGTCATGATTCCAGCGTCCTGGGATCGAGTCCCACATCGGGCTCCTTGCTCGGCAGGGAGCCTGCTTCTCCCTCTGCCTGCCACTCTGTCTGCCTGTGCTCACTCTCTCTCTCTCTAACAAATAAATAAATAAAATCTTTGGAAAAAAAAAATTTTTTTAAACGATGCATCTACTGGTGAATTTTCCGGGAGGTTTTCTTCCATGTTTCTCTACCTCTCTCCTCTCTTCCTCTTTCCCTTTCTCTCTTCTTTCATCTCCTCTCTAGAACAACAAACAAACAAACAAAACACCACCACCAACAAAAATCTCTTCTTGTCTCCTGCAAAACAATTTGAGATCTTTTTTTTTGCTTTGAGCAGAATCTAAGGCATAATTAAAGACAGAAATTGGGATACACTAAGCTCCCTTAATAGGACAAAAATCACTGTTACAGGAATTCAGACTATGGTTAACATGGTCTCTTGCTTCTGCATCCCTGTTGCTACCTGGACAGACACATAAAATAATACAGTCAATATCTTTATTATCATCTCAAAGGGAATAGTGAGCAGATATGTCAACCTGGAACCTGTGAATGTGACCTTATATGAAAAAAGGTCTTTACAGATGTAATAAAGGTAAGGATCTCAAAATGAGATCATCCCAGGTTATATAGGTGAGCTTAAATCCAATGGCAAGTATCCTAATAAGAAAAGTAAGACACAGACAGAATTGGAGGAGGCCATGTGAAAATGGAGGCAGAGACTGGAGTGATACATCGATAAGCCAAGGTACGCCTAAGATTGGCAGCAAACTTCAGGAAATTGCAGAAACAAGGAAGAATTCTCCACTTGAGACTTTGGAGAGAATATGGCCCTGGTGATAGCTTGGTTTTGGACTTGTAGTCTCCAGAATGAGAAAATAAATTTTTGTAGCCTCAAGCCTCCAAGTTTGTGGTAATTTATTATGGCAGCCCTAGGAAACCAACATAAAGGGACTAGAAGTGACTAGCCCTATGGGTAGCCTCATCTGCCAGCTTAGAAGGGAAAATAGTAATACTATTCATAAATTTTGCCTATTTGGAGGCTTAACTGTCAAGCAGAGAGAATCTTCACCAACTCAGGAATGGCTTAAGAAAAATACTCAGATAAAGAACAGTGGCTTCTGACTGAGTGATATATAGAATTGTTGAATCACTATATCGGACACCTGAAACTAATATAAAACTATACATTTGCTATACTGGGATTAAAATAAAATAAAAAAGAACAGTGGCTTCTTTTGAGGAAATATCCCCTGCTGCTTGAAATTGTGGGCCACTAGAGTCAAATTTGACTCCTGATTTGACTCCTGATTCTCCTACTCGTTAACTGTAACTTCAGGCAATTGTCTAGCCTTGAGACTGGCACCTAAGAGCTAAGTAAGTGTTAGCTCCTATTTAGCTTCATTTTTGTGATTATTTTGTCTACTCCACATAGCTATTTGTCTGTTTGCTTATCCTTTTCCATGGCTGGAAGTGGCTACCCCAGTCCCAACGTTACACAACTTTTTAGTTCAAAATCCAACAGTAGCTAATTAGAATCCTTGAATCACTTATTTCAGTATCTTGAGAGAGATCATGATGGATGTTCAAGCCATTGTGCATGTTAGCGATCACTGGCCTGACTTTCTTCTATGACTGTGAAGGCAAAATCTTTTAGAAGAGTATGTGTGTAGAAAGGCAATGGTGGGGGAAAAAAAAAAAGACAATGGTGAGCATTTCTAGAATGCTCTCTGAAACCTTTTAAATTTTATATATTTGAACCTATTTATATATTCTTTCATAGTCTATGCCTTTGATTTCATGCTTTAAAAAGCATCTCTTGGGGTGCCTGGGTAGCTCAGTTGGTCAAGCATCTGCCTTTGGCTCAGGTCATGATCCCAGGGCTTTAGGATTGAGCCCCATGTCATGATCGAGCCCCATGTCATAATCGAGCTCCCTGCTCAGCTAGGAGCCTGCTTCTCCCTCTCCCTCTGCCTGCTGTTCCCCCTTCTTTTGTTTTCTCTCTCTTTGTCAAATAAATAAATACAGTCTTTAAAAATAAGTATCGCTTACCTTGAGATCATATATTGACTCTCATTTTGTTATTTTACTTTCCACATATACTCTCTAATTTGAATTCTTTTATTAGAAGGGTATTTTTCTCCAAATAGTCTATTTGTCCCAACATAATCATTTGAATAGCTCATACTTTTCTCACTAATTTAAAATATGAATACTAATAGTGATCACATTTACTAAATACTTCTACGTCCCAGAGTTTGAACTGAATATATTACATTTCAGCTTAGCAGTATTATTATCCACATATGACAGCTAAGAAATGGCATACTTGGGATTCACACTCAGGTCATCTAATTGTAGAATTCATATTTTTAGTATATGTGCTGCCAAAGTGAGCACTAGAATTCATATTTTTAACCACTATGCTACTCTTTTCTCTTCTCTTTTTTAAGATTTTATTTACTTTTTTGAGAGAGAGAGAGAGAGAGAGTGAGCATGAGAGGGGGAGGTTCCAAGGGAGAAACAGACTGCCTGCTGAGCCAGGAGCCTGCTTTGGGACTCAATCCCAGGACTCCAGGATCATGACCTGAGCTGCAGACAGTCGACCGCTCAAACAACTGAGCCACCCAGTTGCCCCCACTATGCTATTCTTATAAATAATATGGTCTATTTTTAGCTTAAACAATAGAAAACATTTTTGACATAACTGAAGTCCAGATTTAAGGTTGACTTGGCTCAAGCTCAACATCCCCATGATTCTCTTGGCTCCGCTCTCTTCCATGTGGGACTTCATCCCTAGGCTGATAGTAAGATAGCTGCAGTAATTCTAGCCCCCATATCCATGCACAAAATTGTCCAGTAGAAGAGAAACAAAATGGCTACTTTAAGAAACTCTCCCGGAAGAATAAAAAATTTTCTCAGACTCTCCAACAAAATTTTCCTCAAGACATTGGTTGAGGGCACCTGGATGGCTCAGTGGGTTAAGCCTCTGCCTTCAGCTCAGGTCATGATCTCAGGGTCCTGGGATCGAGTCCCGCATCAGGCTCTCTGCTCAGCAGAGAGCCTGCTTCCCCCTCTCTCTCTGCCTATTTGTGATTTCTCCCTCTGTGTGTCAAATAAATAAAATCTTAAAAAAAAAAAAAGACATTGGTCAAAAATGGAGCACATCCTCATTCCTATGTCAATTATGGTCCAGGAGATTGGATTAAATCAGTTATACCACCCTTAGCCTTAGAGATGGTATCAACTTTCCTTTGGAACATGGGCAACATAAAAGTAAGGACTCTCAGTAAGAATTAGGTTCAGCTCTCTAATGCAGAAAACTTAAAACAGCAGTAGATTAAATAAGTCAAAAGGTAAATCCGTCTGGAGGTAGGCAGTACCCTGAAGGTAGGGCTAGGAGGCAGGCTCCATGGTCACCCAGTTTCCCTGCTCTATCAGTGCTCTCCCCGTCTCAACATGTGGCTTCTACTTCATGATCTTAGGTAATTCTGGAGTCATAGCCAACATATCTACCTTTAGGTACTAAGAAGGAGGAAGGAGTGGAAGGGAGAAACTGATTTCTTCCTTTAAGGACATGTTCCAGAAATCACATGATACATTTTTGTTTACAACCCATTGGACAGCACTTAGTCATTTGGCAACATCTGGCTCAAAGAAGCTAAGAAATGTGGATTTTATCCCAGATAATTATTTTCCCAGACACACATCAGAGATTCCACTACTAAAGAAGAACAACAAAAGATATATTGAGAGCATGATAGCAGTCTCTACAACAGGTAGAAACATGGAATCAATTGGGGTTTGGTTACAGAGGAAGAAAGGGGAACTAAATTCTGGTTAGGCAACCAACAACGTGTCCTGAAGCCCTGACGGTCTTTGGTCCAGTCCTAGACTAGTCAACAACCAAGCGGTATCAGATACTCTGGTTGGACATCTTGTGCCACACACACCCATTCCTGGAACTTGACTGTAGAGTAATTCCAAGCCAAAACTCATGATTGAGAATGGGCTTGGAGAGATTTGTTTGTATTTTTTTGAAGAGTTAATACATTAAGAATTGAAGTTCAGATTAAAGATATTAAGCTTTTGTTATAAATTATTTTCTGGTTTCTAATTTACCCTTTACCTTTATAGTGATGTTATTATAGCTATTGCTTTCACATATAGAAGTTTTACATTTTTTTTCAAAGATTTTATTTATTTATTTGACAGACAGAGATCACAAGTAGGCAGAGAGGCAGGCAGAGAGAGATCAGCGGGGAGAAGCAGGCTCCCTGCTGAGCAGAGAGCCCGATGTGGGGCTCGATCCCAGGACCCTGGGATCATGACCTGAGCCGAAGGCAGCGGCTTAACCCACTGAGCCCCCCAGGTGCCCCTGGAAGTTTTACATTTTATATCATCAAATATTCTTTGCCTTTACATATATTTTTTTTACTTTTCTGTTAGGATGATCTTTCATAATCAAGGATCTGATAAATATCCACCTATATATTATCTTCTTTCCTGATTAAATTATTTTTTATCAGTCAGAAGATGCTTTCTGCTACACATGTAACAAAAACTTCACTTAAAATCACTTAACACTAAATAAGGCTTCCTTTTTTTCAGGGAATAAGTTCAAGGTTGGTTTAATGGACTTACTGTATCTTCAAGAATCTAAGCTCATTCTACATTTCTGTGCTGTAATTCTTAATATGTAGCTTTTCCTCAAGTTCATAGGCATCACATCTGAAGTACATTTAGGATGAAAGAAGAGAGGCAAAATTTAAAAGATGCATGTCACTTGAATCCACCTATTTCATCAGGAAATTAATATCTTTTCCAGAGACCCCCTCTGTTAGATTTCTCATTGGCCAGAACTAGATCACTTGGCCACACAAACGGGCAAAGGAATCTTGAGGAAATAAGTATTTTTATCTGAACACACTGCTGTCCTGATTAAAAAAAAAAAATCAAATTCTATTATTAAAAAGAGGGAAATGGATATTGGGTAGACAACAATGTCTGCCATACTTTCCATCTAGAATTTTTTGGATATATGATATAGAACAAGGAGCTAATAATTATTTTCCAATGAGTTAACCAATTTTCCCAGCATATTTATTGAATAAGTCATTTTCTTTCATTGATTTGGCAAGCTTATAGAGTTTCCAATTCCAATAATGGCAGAGTGGTACCTAATAGGTCAGCCTGCCCCAGATCAAACTTGGGACAAAACACAGAAAACAGGGGCACCTGGGTGGCTCAGTGGGTTAAGCCGCTGCCTTCGGCTCAGGTCATGATCCCAGGGTCCTGGGATCGAGTCCCACATGGGCTCCTTGCTCAGCGGGGAGCCTGCTTCTCTCTCCGCCTCTGCCTGCCTCTCTGCCTACTTGTGTGCTCTCTCTCTCTCTCTCTCTCCTTCTCTCTGACAAATAAATAAATAAAATATTTTTTTAAAAACAACAACAACAACATAGAAACCAGCCATTGAAAGCACTGGAGAGAAAAAGCAAAAGCTGACAAAAACTGGAGAGTCCTTGACACTTGAAAGGGGGAAATGGGGAACTGACAATAGATGAGTTTCCCAGTTTTATAGCTTAAGGGCAGTCCACAATGAACACTATATCTTATCTGGGATAGACAACTGCCATCTTACTACCTTGAAGAACCAGAAAAAAGAGGTTAGGGTTTCTGTAGCATCCAGAAAGTATAGGGGAACATACTGGAAAGGAAGGAGCCACAGTGGAACAGTACCAAATTTTATATATAAACTCTTCCAGAATCTGTTTGTCCCCTGAATTACTCATGGATTGTGTAGATACCAAGAAACCAATTAAGATTAAATCATTCAACAGAGATTTTAGCTGGAAGCTACTGCAAGAGACATAGGGTGTCAACTAAGTTAAAGTTCCACCTGAAAACAAAACAAAACAAAAAACCAAAGTAAAAAATCAATGCTTTTGGAGGAATATGACAGAATCCAGGAACTCTATAATGTTTCATTCACAGCATCAAGAACACACTACAAAATTACTCCACATACAAGAATAAGAAATATGACTGATACTTAGGAGGAAAGGTAGTCAATAGAGATCAATCCTTAAATGACCCATATTTTAGAATTAGCAGACAAAAATTTTAAAGTAGCTGTTATGATGAATGGATAAAGAAGATGTGGTATATATATACAATGGAATACTATGCAGCCATCAAAAGAAATGAACTCTTGCCATTTGCGACGACCTGGATGGAACTAGAGGGTATCATGCTTAGCGAAATAAGCCAATCGGAGAAAGACAACTATCATATGATCTCCCTGATATGAGGAAGTAGAGGTGCAACGTGGAGGGTTTGGGGGGTAGGAAAAGAATAAATGAAACAAGATGGGATCAGGAGAGAGACAAACCATAAGAGACTCTTAATCTCACAAAACAAACTGAGGGTTGCTGAGGGGAGGGGTGTAGGGAGAGGGTGGTTGGGTTATGGACATTGGGGAGGGTATGTGCTATGGTGAGTGCTATGAAGTGTGTAAACCTGGAGATTCACAGACCTGTACCCCTGGGGCTAATAATACATTATATGATTTTTTTTTATTTTTTTAAAGATTTTATTTATTTATTTGACAGAGATCACAAGTAGGCAGAGAGGCAGGCAGAGAGAGAGGAGGAAGCAGGCTGTCCGCAGAGCAGAGAGCCTGATGTGGGGCTTGATCCCACGACCCTGGGATCATGACCTGAGCCGAAGGCAGCGGCTTTAACCCACTGAGCCACCCAGGTGCCCACA
>ML110880.1:127237-164825 GCA_003697995.1 Taxidea taxus jeffersonii
GAGCCACCCAGGTGCCCACATTATATGATTATTAAAAAATACAACATTTAAGGGGGCGCCTGGGTGGCTCAGTGGGTTAAAGCCTCTGCCTTCGGCTCAGGTCATGATCCCAGGGTCCTGGGATCGAGCCCCGCATCGGGCTCTCTGCTCAGCGGGGAGCCTGCTTCCCTTCCTCTCTCTCTGCTTGCTTCTCTGCCTACTTGTGATCTCTGTCTGTCAAATAAATTAAAAAAATCTTTAAAAAAAAAATACAACATTTAAAAAAATAACAACAACAACAAAAATAAAGTAAATATAATATATAAAGTATATATACTTTATATATTATAAATATAATTATATTTAAGTATATTTATTTATATATATAATTATATAATATAACTATATATCTATATATAATTATATTTAATTATATTTAAATTAAATGCATAATTATATTATATAAAATATATAAATAAATATACATTATAAATATAAATATAAAGTAAAAATAAAGTAAAGTAAAGCAAAAATAAAGTAAAGTAAAGCAAAAATAAAGACTCTTTGCTCAGCAAAGAGTCAAGGTCTCAGACCCCAATCCCTCCTCTTGAAAAGGGTATAATGACGAAATCACCCTATCAGGCATATGTCTACATGTCCTCCCCCAAACTGACTGAGAATGAACCAGGTTGATGAAAGTAAGAAAAGCAGTTTTAAGCAGAAAAGCAAAGACAAGGATTTTCATTTCCCTTGTATAGAAAAGAAAATCAATAATAGGTTGCTGTGTTGGCAGAGAGCTCTTGCCAAACCCTCAGATCTCTGCTGTCTTGGGTCGGAGGTAACAGAGTTAGTGGCTATGGGATTACATGGCACTTTTGTAGTCCCACTTATATACTCCCCTTACTAAAATCTAACCAGTCTTTTTTCAGTGAAGCTTTTCCTGCAGCCCACCCAACCCTCCACCCTAGTCTCTTCAAGGGAAGTTTCTTTGATACCTTAATAATCTTTTTTTCTTTCAGAAATTCAGCACAGCATTATAGCCTCTATACGAGCAAAGAGAAACTATGCCTCAAAGGGTAAAAGGACTCCACAGGGGTTACAAGTCCTACTACAGATAAAGCAAAGATCATCTCTGTAGAAGCCAAAATGGGTCACCTTCTTAACCCATTTCCTTATTATTTAGGGAAAATGGCTAGCCCACTTGTTGCTCCCTATTCTGCAAGCAAGTTTGCTCTGGATGGGTTTTTCTCCTCTATCAGGATGGAATATTCAGTGGCCAAGGTCAATGTGTCGATCACTCTCTGTATCCTCGGCCTCATAAACACAGGTAAGGTGAAGACAGTGAAACAAAAAGCCAGCCTTACCATCGTGGGTAAAGGAGGCGTTGAACTTCTTGACTCATGTGTAATGCACTAAAAGCCAGCAAGAGCACCAGTCTCCACTTACTGAAGCGCTTCTGTCACCAGGGAAGCCTCTGACTATCCTTCGACACTTCTTTCCATTCTGACTACCAAGTGTGCCGACTGACACCAGACCCATCACTTAACCCTATTCTGAACCCTGTATGTCCTCAGGAACACTCAATGGCCATTACTGTCCTCTTTGAGGCTTATTAAGTACAAGTTTGTTATTCTTAATACCACCACCAGTAATAAGAACTATTGATATCCTGGATCTTTTCTTTTTTTTTGTAAGTAATCTCTATACCCAATATGGGGCTCAAACTTACAACCCCAAGATCAAGAGTTGCATGCTCTATTGACTGAGCCAGTCAGACGCCCCTCATAAACCCTTTGATATGATGCAATGAGGACACAGCATCATTTTTGTGATATTCTTGCCAAATATGCATAACCTCACTCCAATCATCAGGAAAAAAAATGGACAGAGGCAAGAAGCTGGCTCAGTCCAGAGAGCATGAAGACTCTTGTTCTCAGGGTTATATGTTTGAGTCCCACACTGGGTGCAGAGATCACTGAAAAATAAAATCTTTTTTTTTTTTTTAAAAAGAGAGAAAAATGGACTAACCCAAACTGCCATTCTGCAAAACAATTGATCAGTACTTTTCAAAAGGGTCAAGGCCATGAGGGACAAGGAAAGAATGAAGAACTGCCACAGACTGGAGAAAAAAGAGAAGAAATGATTACTAAGTCTAATCCTGACTAAGATCCTGGAACATAAAAAAGATGTTAGTGAAAAAACTAAGGTCTGTGTTTTAGTTAGTAAAATTGCCCTTATTACAACGTACCTTGACACTTGTACAGTAGTAATGTGTGACTAATAATTAGGGGAAGGAGGGTGAAGCCTACAAGGGAATACTCTGCAAAATTTTTACAACTTTTCTCTAAGTCCAAATGCAAGTTTATCTAGAATAGGTACAATAAGAAAACTTTAAATATTAATAGAATAAGTTAAGGAGTATTTACAGAACAAGAGAAAACACACACACACACACACACACACACACACACACACACACAGTGAAACGAGGATAGAAAGAGAAAAAGAAGCCATGCCAAAAGAACATGGAAATTTGGAAGAGATAAAGTAACTTCCCTTCCAAAATGAAAGTGGTTCGTGTTGACAGAAAGCAAATGCCTGGATTCTTGTCCATCTCTTCCTTTTACAAATTCGTAAATTGTTAACATACAGCACTCGGCTTTGCCCACTGACATTTTCCATTAGCTACTGGGTCTTGATATAACTTCTATCCTCATTGGCTCCCCCATATTACTCCCTCACCCCAACCAAAACACTCAAGAGAGAAGTGTGATTTAAATCTCTCAATCATCTCTAACTGCCCACCTCCCACCACATCTTCATCCAGGAACCCAGGGCCCACATTAACTCTAAGCCTCTCTTTGCACGGCAGGCCCTAAATGTACCCAGTCTTCTGAGAGGGCCCGTGGGTCTTATAGAACAAGCACTGGCAAACAGCACCTCATAGTTAAGCTGTTACTGTCTACAGATTTTCCATGTTGTAGACTCCACTGGGTAACCCCACTCTTCTCTCATCATTCTATAGACACAGCCATGAAGGCCGTCTCAGGGATCATCAACATTGAAGCATCTCCAAAGGAAGAATGTGCCCTGGAAATCATCAAAGGGGGAGTTCTGCGTCAAGCGGAAGTATACTACGACAACTCAATCTGGACAGATTTCCTGCTGGGAAATCCAGGGAGGAAGATCCTAGAATTCTTGTCCTTAAGAAGTTATAGTCTGGACAAATTTATCAACAACTAAGCACTTCCTTAAGGTGGAGCATGGTAGGGGAGCTTTGGGACTGCTCTTCCTGATATCTTTCTGAGCTCCATCCAGGAAGGTATCTCCAGAGAGACAAATAGGTGTCCCCAGAGAGTCGTAAATCACACATCACATCTCACAATTTGAAGGAGTTCCTCTAACACTTGCACAGTAGAAACCTAGTTATAATGAATGTCATGAACCACGCAACCTGCAGTTGTGAAACAGATAGTAACCATAGGTATAATTAAAAGGTAGTTCTATCAAATTTACCTCATATATAATATTATGATCAATACAATATTAATTATAATAAAGGTCATATCCATGTTGTAAATTCATGATTAGTAGCTCTAAGTTCATCTCATTCAGTATGGTCCTTTAAAACCACACAAGTGAAAATTTTCAGTGTTCATTTCGTATCTTGTGGTCTGAACCTTTTCTCTGTTCTTGAGTTGAAGAAATCACCCTGTTCTTCATTTAATGGACATCATGTCCACACCATATTGTATATTTCAGATACTCTTTATATTATTTTATATTGCTCCTTGGGGAGGGAGTGGGTATAAATCACTAGGGCAAACCGTGGAAGTAGAGGTCCCTGGGAACTTGAGCCACACAACGTACACATGTTTATTGTCCTCACACTGGACCAGGCATCTCCACTTTACGTATGAACTCTCCACTGTGTGTTAGAAGCCTGGAGAGAAGGGAATGGAGTTCCATCCTGCCATTCACACATTTTGTCATTTCTTCATCCAGCAAACATTTATGAAACACTTGTCAGACATCACCTGACTACAACCAAACAGGAAACAGAAATCAGCTTTATTAACAACTCAGCAAAGCCCTGTATTGGTTAGGTGCCCAACAGGTAAGAGATGGCAAATTAGATAATGCTAGTAGGCTTTAATAAAAAGAGGATTGCCTACAAAAGTGTAGACAAGGTCATAGCGCAATCACAAGGGATAAGGTAGTGTCTTGGGACGAGTCCCACCTTAGGGACAAAAAGAACGTTATGAGAATCCAGAGATAGAAGCTGTTTGCAGGGGCGCCTGGGTGGCTCAGTGGGTTAAAGCCTCTGCCTTCGGCTCAGGTCATGATCCCAGGGTCCTGGGATCGAGCCCCGAATTGGGCTCTCTGCTCAGTAGGGAGCCTGCTTCCTCCTCTCTCTCTGCCTGCTTCTCTGCCTACTTGTGATCTCCGTCTGTCAAACAAATAAATAAAATCTTTAAAAAAAAAAAAAAGAAGAAGCTGTTTGCAGAGCATCACAGAACAGGAGCTACAACATTCAGTTACGGGATGCCGCCAGCCCAGCTAGGACTGTGCGGGAAGGATCTGGAGGGGATAACACCCCAGCCTCACTCTCTTCCCTCCCTCCAATTTCTTGCTAATATTTTCTATTAGCTACCCAGAGGGTCAAGGGAGCAGACTGATATAAACCACACAGGTCAGCTTCCTCGTGGACAGCACAGTAGGAAAGAATGAAGAGTGCTCTGGAGGAATAGATGGGTTACATCCAGCATGAATGCAACATCCCCAAATGCAGGGCTTCCATGGTAAGAAATAACAGGACACGAAACATGGGCTTAGACGCACCAGGGAAATTTCCTTTCCCCATCACTTAATCTAAATGACCAGGCAGCAGAACAGACTGGAATCCGTTGAGGCTGCCAACCACCTGGACAAGGAGCTGGAACTGAGGGTGAATACGGCTGGGCTTTTCTTAGAAAGAGATTCTTTCCAGACTATGCTCAGTGCAAGGGAACAGGAAAGACCTGACTGCACCTGTGTGCCAGAAAAGAGATCCAAAATGTGAAGTCAGATTTCTGACCATATAGCACAACGCATAGGCACACTAGTGCTGACTCAGAGAAGATCATAAAGTGTCTGGATGCGGGTGGTAAACTGTTGTGCTAGTCCCAGAATCAGGGGCTTCTGCATGTGTCACAAATGGGACAAGAAGCCAGGTTTGCAACAGGATGAGAGTGGGAGGCTGATCGGGAGGAATGGAGATGAACATTGAGACAGAAACATGGTCAGATGACAAATTTATAGCCAGAGTCAGCTTCAAATTAGTTTTGCCTTCAGCCTGAACTTTTAGGGTCCTCTTAGGCTTAAAGGCATACTTCAGCCTACGTTTAGTATAAATCAGGGGCTCCCTGATTCTGTTCATTTATGGGGAAAGCAAGAGGAGGTATGTAACAATATTTATGTAACTAATAAACTAAACCTTTGGTCTTTCCAAGGGTGTGTTGGTAAGTGTTTAACAAACAATTGGCTCTCCAGAAAAAGAGAGAGAGAGAAAAGAAGCATTTGCCTGCTTCCTTGGTGTAAATACGCTCACCCTGGTCAATTTCAAGCCACGGGTCACATCGATGAATGTGTAATAGAAGAGAAATGCACCGTCAGCTCTCCCGAACCTGTACAGCCTGCTCCAGCACCCCGCCCCGACTTTCCCATTCCACATTCTTGACAGAATTAGTTATTCTTAAAGGCCCAGCTCAAAGCCTCTTCCCTCCTCCAAGGACTTGAAAGTAACAGGTCAGCTTCTACCATTGCTGGGAAGGCTGGGGGAGAACAGGCTCCCAAAGACAGGGATACTCACATTCTTGAATTCTCAGTGAGTCAGCATTTTGCATGAAGTCAACAGCCTTAACTCTCTGCAAGTCCCAAAACTGACCTTCACATTCACTAGCACTGCCTTCCCCTGGTAATACCAGAAAACCCCACAGAAGGTGGCTCAATCAAGTAGAAATTACTTTTCCTCCCCTAACAAGTAGTCTAAGAAGGGCAGACCAGGGCCTCAGGGAGCCAGGCTCCTGTCTTTGCACTCAACCATCCATCCTCCTCCTCGTCACCGTGTAGTTACAACACAGTGGCTCTAACTCAGCACCGTGCTGTTTCAGGGAAGGGAAAGGGGAAGGGTGAAGGAGGCACACCAGCGGAATCTGCCCCCTGATAAACAGAAAATTGGGAAGCCCCATTTAAGGACTTTGACTCACATCTTGTGGGCTAGTCATGTCGTGTGACCACCCCTCCCTTCAAGAGAGGTTGAGAAATGGAGATTTCAGCTGAGCCCACACTCACCCCCAACAAAACTGGGGTTCTATGAGGCAACCAGAAGTGTTTGTCACAAATGTAAATCCCGACAGAAACAAAGAAATCCACAATCAGAGCAGAAGGACACCCTTCTTAGATGCCAGGTTCCTGGCCTTGGTGACAGGATCCAGTCCCACTGACCACCTGCAAGGTCTAATTTAGTCCCATACCCCCCCACCCTCCCACCCCCATGCTGAAGAGAACCCTAGGCTCCCGCCTCTCCAAACTCCACTCTGAGGAACTATGATTCCCTCTCCTCAGTTAAGAGTGTACTGGAAGGCCCCAGATAAGAGGTAGCAGGGAGCCCCGAGGTGACCTCAAAGACAGTGACTCATCCCATCTGCTGTTCCTGGAGAGCTCCCTCTCAGGGACAGTTAATTCTCACCTTGCCACCACATCTGTTAACACAGGCTGGGCCCTTCTCCTTGGCTGGCCTGCTCTAGGCCAGCATCACAAACCCACCCCCAGAGTCCATGGCAAGCTTCAAAGATGCTCCCGAGTAGTGGCCGCCAAAACTTGTGATCACATACCTCGTTATTAAAAGATGATTAGGCGTACAGATTTCTAACAGATATACAGTTACTATTTATATAATATATGCATGTAATATTTACTAACATAAAGCATAGCCAAAAATAGAAATCATGAAAAGATAAGATAAAAAATAAATAGAAATTGCAACATCTCCCCACATCCAGTAGCTCCTTGACTTGCCGCAGAGCTCGGCTCTGAAGCTGTGTTAGAGAAAGAAGTCAGCATGTGTGATGCTTCTAGCCAGCCCTTATTAGTGAGAGCATCAGCAGGCACCCGTGGCTCAGGGTGACCCATTCTCCTCTCAGGGGGCCACATGTAGGATAGAATCCATCCTCTCCACCTCCCCCCTCCCCCGGCATTGCCTGCTGTCCAAGGAATTTGTGCCCCATCTCCAGCACTGGAGAATGTATGCTAATCAAGTCCCAGAAGCATCTCTTAATTTCTTGAGAAGTATGTAAATCAAACTCATTTGCAGTATTAAGGGAACAAAAAAACACATTGCCCACTTTGATACAGGGCTCATCCTGTCTCCGGATGTTTCCAGCAACTCTGCTTCGCTGTCAACATCTCAGTACTCTCAGATCTCCATCACATGCCACAGGGTCACCAGGTCATGGGGAATGCTGGGGAATGCTCAGGGAAATCAGGCTATCCCAACATGCTAGTTCCTCCCCCATCAGCAATTCTTGAAAACCTAACTTTTTTTAGTTGTTAGAAGTTTTCTAGGTAGATTTAGAATGTGTCTAAAGCCTCTAGTTTTTAAGGAGGGTCTGGGGGGGAACAGAGGTGGGAACAGAGCTAATGTGGAAAAAAAAAAAAGTCAGATGAAAAAAAGAATTTTTGAAAAGGTCAAACAGGACAGAGGACACCAATGCCCACAGGCATAAAAGTCAGGAGAAGCAGAATTAAGTCGGCAGAGATCCAGAACACATCGGGTGAGAACAGGATCCTAGAGCAAAAGGTAAAGCCAGGGAGGGGCAGGGAAATCAGTTCTCAAAAAATAGGAAAGCGCCAGATGAACAACCTGCTTGAGTTGCAGAGGCTTTGGAGATAGGAGTTTCTGGGAGGAGGGTATAGAAACAGCAGCCAAAGGGGAGGGCACACTGACATGTCACTTTACCAGGAACCAGAGGGTTTCAAAAGACCCACACTGGTGAGAGCTGAGGTCCGCGATGTTGGGTCTCTCCCTGTGCTGTGATTGGCTGCCCTGGGACTGTTGAGTGGGCGTGCTTCGGGACCTCACACTGTCCTTGAACAGTCCCGAGGCACTCTGAACTCCGGGTGACCGGTGACCGAGGGCACGAAAAGCTACTCCACCCCCAAGACGCAGAGCCAGGCCATCCTAACCAAAGACTTCCTTTCCACAAGCCTCGGCTTTTTCCGTCGAGGGGGGCAGCGCCACCCAGTGGCTGACTGTTGGTGGTGTTCCGCACTTCACCACGGTTTTCCCCCCCGCAGTTCACGCCTTGGGAGCGCTACCAGCACCTCGTCACTGCGTGTCTTCTGAATCACCGCTTAGGGCCGATGAACACACCTTGCTGGAGGCGGGGTGGGATTCAAGCATCTGGTGGGGCCTCCCGGCCCTAACAGCCAGGTTAGGCCCTAAACCATTGGCTTTTCCCTAGATCTGTTCAATAGCGACAGCTAGTGGTCATCCTTAAAAGCAAGGTGCTGTGAACCTCTGGGGGAAAGAAATGGGGAAATCAAGGCAGATTCTTGGCTGCCACTGCAGGCTAGCATTTATCCAAAGCCATCCTTAAGGGAAATGGTACGAAGAAAACCCAGATTCTTTAAAGTGATGTCCAAGGACCTTGGCTACCTCCATAGCCACATCTCAGGCCACCAGTCCAGCTTTTGATTCCCCAAGACCAAGGGATTGCTGGTCCTCTGAAGGCACCCTTCTTTTCCCACTGGGTCTTTGCCCATGTTATCTCCTCTGCCTCGAATGCTCTTCACTCTCCCTATTGTCTACTTAACTCCTACCTGTCCTTTAAGACTCAGCTCCACCATGACCTCCTCTGAGACAGGTTTCCTCCTTCCTCCAGGGCCTGTCCTCAATGCTGGGATGGGTGCTCTCCCAAGGTTTACCCTATGCCTCTATAATTTTCTGTATCCATCAATCACTTTAGTTCACTAGGCTTTAAATTTACCTTTAAAATTGTCTTATGTAATTCCTTAAAGGTATTTATTTTCTGTTACTCATTGTTGCATCCCTAATACGGAACGCAGATCTTGGTGTATATGACGTATTTGATTAGTTTGAGAAATAAAGGGCTCCTAGACCCTAATACTGGGAAAGGCTTAATATGGGGACAAAGCAACTTTTCACATCAAGGAAAAGGTGTAGATGGATCGAAAATTCATTTCATCAGATCCCAGCCCATTATTCCTTGCCCCACACCACCCTGGTTTTGCCTGTCTACAAACAGCCAGCAGTACTGCAACAGGTGGGAGAGCCCCTCACCTCCCAGCAGTTCCTGGACCTTGCCATCTCCAGCAGTGCCCCAAGCCCTAGCTCTGTTCCTTCCTGCCCACTTCCTGCAAAACTTCCTCATCAGAACTAGACTGCTTCTTCTTGAAACTGCTCCAGCATACCCACTCCTGGATTTTATCCTAAAGGAAATAGTTCAAAAGAAGAAAAACACAGAATTGCCTGCCTGAAGATGCCCATTTGCAGTAGTATTTGTAAAAGTTAAAACAGAAATGACAACAATCTCCTTATAAATAAAAATCAATTCCTCTCTATAATCTCCATATGAATCAAATAATCGATTACTTCATGCAGAAATAAGAAGAGTCTCACCACATTGGGGCAATTTGTTTTTTTACTTCATTTTATTAGCAAACATAGGACTTACTATGTTCAGGCACTATTCTATTGTAGGAATATGAACTCACGTATATTCTCAAGACAGCCCTATGAGGTAGGTGCTATTGTGTCCACATTATTTATTTCAGAATACATTTGCTTCAGTCTGATATAAAATGAAAGTTAAGTGGCCTACAAGACACTTCTTTGAGGCACATCAAATGTTTTTCTTCCTGATACAGTTGTATGATACATATTTATAAAAGAGGATGATCAGTTGACTTGAGCTGGGTAAGTTTAAAAACTTGCATATTTGGGGGGCGCCTGGGTGGCTCAGTGGGTTAAAGCCTCTGTCTTCTGCTCAGGTCACGATCCCAGGACCCTGAGATCTAGCTCTCTGCTCAGCAGGGTGCCTGCTTCCTCCTCTCTCTGCCTGCCTCTCTGCCTACTTGTGATCTCTGTCTGTCAAATAAATAAAATCTTTAAAAAAAAACTTACATATTTGGGGGCATCTGGGTGATGCCTTCGGCTCACTCAGGTCATGATCCCAGGGTCCTGGGATCCAGCCCCGCATTGGGCTCCCTACTGGACGGGAAGCCTGCTTCTCCTCTCCCCGTCCCTCTGCTTGTGTTCCCTCTCTCACTGTGTCTCTCTCTGTCAAATAAATAAAATATTTTTTTCAGATTTTATTTATTTATTTGACAGAGAGAGAGAGATCACAAGTAGGCAGAGAGGCAGGCAGAGAGAGAGGGGGAAGCAGGCTCCCTGCTGAGCAGAGAGCCCGGTGTGATGAGGGGGCTTGGTCCCAGGACTCTGAGATCATGGCCTGAGCCGAAGGCGGAGTCTTAACCCATTGAGCCACTCAGGCGCCCCTAAATAAATAAAATCTTTTTTTTTTAAAGTACATATTTTAACTTTTGCCATCATCCCATAGATGGAGAAGTTCCATCTATGTTTATTGTTTATTAATTTTTCAAAGCGAAATGTTTTTTAGCCTCTGGATATACTTAGGAAACAGTATCAGATAAAACACACTGTTACATTGAAACTACTTCGCTTTCCTACAACTGCAGGTCCAATCCAGGGTCTGTTTGGTTATAACCCCTAATAAGTCACAAGGGCAGATACTCCAAATTGCAGCTGTACTATGACAGTAGTGACAGAATTTATTGAGCACATCATAAGTGTTATACCACAAATCTTAAAATCATCACATTGAGTAGGTATGATCATCACTGCCCTCTTACTGAGGAGGAACCAGAGATGTAAAGACCTTAAGTAATTTACTGAACTGAAATAGGAAGTGAAGGGTAAAGCCAGGCTTCCAATCCAGGCAGCCCTCCTGGAGTGCTCCTGCTGATCTCCTGCCCTAGACTGCTGCTCAGGAAGTATGTATGCTTCCGAACAGGTGACAGGTGTGATATACAAAGTAATCCTGTTATAAGGTTGAAAGTTATCACAGCGCTGAATTAATGATTGCAATTAGAGAAAATTATGATAACTCGGACACATTTTTCTTATGGCTATTAAATTGTATTTACTGGGGATTAATAATTATCCTGAGCAATGACAGCTAGACACAGCTACTGTTCAATAATAAGGAAATTACTAAACAGATTGGGGTATATTAACATTAGGAAAGATCATGACAACACTAAAAGGTAAAATGTGAGAAAAAGTAAAAATCTAAAAAAAATTATCATAGCAAGTGGAAAAACAAACACATAATTGTAGGTTCACTACACTTGAAATATGTAAAAAAAAGATGTGCATATAGAAAAAAACTAGAAGGGAATGTGAAAAATACGAAACTAAGTTGCGTTTAGGGAGTAGGATTAAGGTGTTTATTTATTTTTTTTTTTTAAAGATTTATTTATTTATTTGACAGATAGCGATCACAAGTAGGCAGAGAGGCAGGCAGAGAGAGAGGAGGAAGCAGGCTCGGAGCAGAGAGCCCGATGCGGGGCTCGATCCCAGGACCCTGGGATCATGACCTGAGCCGAAGGCAGAGGCTTTAACCCACTGAGCCACCCAGGCGCCCCTAAGGTGTTTATTTTTCTACTTTAAAACTTATTTAAAAAATAAAAATAAAAAAGGGGCACCTGGATGGCTCTGTCGATTAAGCATCTGACTCTTGATCTCAACTCAGGTCTTGATCTCAGGGTTGTGAGCTCAAGCCCCACGTTGGGCTCCACACTGGGTGTAGAACCTACTGTAAAAAAACAAATAGGGGCGCCTGGGTGGCTCAGTGGGTTAAAGCCTCTGCCTTCGGCTCAGGTCATGGTCCCAGGGTCCCGGGGTCTGGGATCGAGCCCCGCATGGGGCTCTCTGCTCAGCAGGGAGCCTGCTTCCCCCTCTCTCTCTGCCTGCTTGTGATCTCTGTCTGTCAAATAAATAAATAAAATCTTTAAAAACAAACAAATAAAAAATACAAGTTATTTTAATAGTATCATATTAAAATTTTTACAAAGCTGAAAAAAGAAAATCCCAACGCTTTCCGACCCATCTCTAAGACAATCTGCCTTATTAGTCTTCAAAGTGTGCTCCTAAAATGCTCTTTACACAGCAGGCTGACAGCAAGCTGTCAGTGCTTTGGTGAGATCAGTTTGGGTTCAATTTTACTGCATCAATTTAAATATTCTCTATTATGAACAATAGGTTGTTCTGACCATAAAATAGAGCAGAAAGGAAGGGCGCCTGGCTGGCTCAGTCAGTAGAGCCTAAGACTCTTGATCTCAAGGTCATGCATCTGAGCCCCATGCTGGGTGTACAGTTTACTTTAAAAAATTTAAAAATTGAAAAAGGTAAGAAAGGTAAGTATAGAAATGTTAAATAAATGTACAGAATAAAATGTACAGAAAAGGCTCTGGAGGATATTTCAGTTTGGAGGATATTTCAGTTTGGAATATGAAGTCATCTGTGAAATAACTGGGATAGTTTAACCAAGGCTGTGGCAAGAAATGACAGTTTAAACCAGGAAGGAAAATTGCCAGTTTCCGAAAGAAGATAAGACTATTAAATAAGCTAACTTTACTAGGGAGCAAATATCTCCGGAATTAGAGTGTTCATGAGCACAGTTACTGTTGTTGAAACTCTCAGGATTCTTGGCTGAAAACAAAGGCAATCATCACGTGATCGTCGGTGTGTTATCCCTTTGACTGTACCCTGGAAAGGATTTTGAGCTTCATACACTTTTTTTTTAAAGATTTTATTTATTTATTTGTCAGATAGAGCAGGAGGGAGCACAGGCAGACAGAGTGGCAGGCAGAGACAGAGGGAGAAGCAGGCTCCCCGCTGAGCAAGGAGCCCAATGCGGGACTCGATCCAGAACGCTGGGATCATGACCTGAGCCACCCAGGCGTCCCTTCATACACATTTCTTTCTGATTTTCAACGGAGTCCAAATAGTTGGCCCATAGGAATTCCTGTTACAATCTTTACACTCTAGTATAAAGAACTACTGGCACCCTCTCACTCATCCATGCCAATAAAAATTTCTTATTCCTACCATGTTGGACTCCCCAACCTCTCTATCCTCTATTCATTCTCATCCCCATGTGTCAGGGCCCCGGGGATCTTGAGCCCTTGTCTGTCTTCCTGAAGGAATGTTGTTGACCGTCAGCTCTAGTGCTTGAGAATTGAGCTCTACGTTTTTCCCCCGCCCACTCCTTGTCCTTTTCCTCCTCAGAGAATGGGGGAAGTAGTAGGCACCAGAGAAGATTGTGACATATGCCCCACAAGTTAATAGGTGTTTTCACAGCTATTTAAAAGTCTCATTATACCCTTCACATGTGTCAAGCCTTAGAATTCGCAGAAGCCGCATTGAGTGGACCACTCCTTATTGAACCCTGTTACAAAGCTACTTAGTTACCTTGTCCTAATGCAGTTGCCTCTCCACCTTCTTATCCAGAACTTCTTGCGAATTTCCTGACAATATCATTTGCAATAGTTTCTTTTTAATGCACAGAGATCAGTTCTTTCTAGTTTTTCCCCCAAATTTCCTAGTCAACTGGAAAGAAATTTTTTATGAGATTCTGTCTGCTTTGCTCCTATCATTCCCTAGACACCCACCCATTATCTTTTCATACCCCCTCCCCCTCATTGCTTCAGAAAGGAGCAAATTTGGAGCTGGCCTCATTCCAGAATTCTGAAAAAGATACCAGGTACTTTGGAAGAGCAGAAACTCTCTCCAACTCTTTAGGATTGGGAAGAGGTATCCAGAGGAAAGAGAAAATCTTTACAGAGAGAGCTACCTGATATGCATGAACTCCTCATAGAAACTGCAAGGTTTGGATGTGACCCTGAGTCACATTAGAATGGGATCTGGATTTGAAGCCAACTGACAGCTCACACCAATCCACTAGCCAGAGACAGGGTGGCTGGGGTGCCCGAAGATGGGAGGAGCTCCTGTGCCCAGCCCCAGAGGCCTCAAGGGCTCAGGGGCCCACTCAGATTGTGCCCAAGAGCAAGAGAGAGGAACTGGGGTGAGCAAGCACTGTGGCTTTGTCTGTTTCCTGTTTCAGCAAAGTCTGCTGTGCAAAAAGAAAGACCATACTAACAAGGGAAATGCTAAGGGGGCCCGGAGCCATGGATTGAGCGCTTGCACTTTACTCAGCTGCTGTCCTGCCCCATCTGAGACCAGAGCCACGATCTGCCCAGGAGCTGGAATGCTCTCCTGAGCTGTTTGGTTTGGAGCCTGGGACCCAAGGTAACTGAGGAGGAGGATGCTTTTGTGTCCAGGTTGGGGACCTCTGACTCTGGGGCGGGGAAAATGATCCATCATCCAAGCTTCCCTAGGCTCAAGGGAGAGATACAGAAGCAGATGAGTTGGTTTAAGAGTGTTGGGGGTGGGGTAAGCAGGAAAGCATCCTGCAATGGTTCTGGGAGGCACCAGCCGCGGCCCAGGGATACAGCTTGAACGCTCCTTGGCTCTGTCCATTAGTTTGGATTAGGAGTGAGTCAAATGACTTAGAGTCCCAGCTTGCCAGTGATGGGCATGAATTAAATGACCTTCTATGGTTGTCTTCAAAGCAGGAGTCCCCAAAACAACAAGCTCCCTTTCCACGGCTTCTGTGCAGGCCCTCCTCTCCTAAGCTCACACTGGGAGCTGTACCCCGGGCGGCCAGACCTATGCAGGAAGCCCCTCACTACACACACAGATAGGAAGTAGGAGCAGACCTGGAAAGGCGGCGACAAACCACTGTCAGGTGAGGGCAGCACCCTGACCTCTCCCTGTGGCAGGACGCCCTGAGCCTGTATGACCTCCTCTCCAAGCTCCATATGGGCACTGTCATGCTGCCAGATGCCAGAAAGCCTGGGCAGCGGCCCAGTGACCTTTCTTTGAACCACACAGGGACCAGTTCCCTTTTCGTCCACAGCCCATCCCTGTCACTCAGCCATCCCACATGGCTTCTTATGTTTAAGCAAATCAGAACGGTCAAGACATCCCTGAAAGCTGGATGGGATTCCACTCAGCTGTGTGCACCTAATCCTATGGGGGTGGGGGTAGGGGTTGGGGGGGGGTCTGGGAATGCTCCATTCTGTAAGGAGCCATTTATACTTCGTGTCTCTGCCTGGGTAGCTGGTCCCGGGGTCTGCCCCTCAGTCCACCCCACGTGTCTGTGAACTGGTGCACTGGTGTCCGAGACCTGGCAGAGTCTGGGAAGACCCTATCTCAGGCTCTGACTCCTCCCCCACAGCCCTTTCCTCCCCATGGCAGGGAGGTAGGAGGATTCTCCATAATCACCAGCTTTGCCTCCCCTACAAAGCCCTCGGATTTCCTGGAGCCAAATAGGGAGGGGACCCAGTGGCCCACGTTTTAATGGTGGGAAGCAGATGGGCTGGACATGGGTTCTTCACCCCACCTCTTCTTTGCTTTTCTGTGGGGCCTAATTAAGATGGCAGCTGTGTCCAAATCACAGAGAAGTCCCTTTTCCTCGTGGCCCACACCCAGAGATCGGATAAGCCAGAGCCATAAATATGATTTCAACCTGAGACCACATCCCCTCCATGTGTAAACAGCACCCCTTCAAAGAGAAGAGAGTGGGGGACAGAGGGATGAGGCATTCTTGATCCTGGAGTGCTAGTCTAGCTGGAGGCCTCGGTCTTACAGCACCAAGTCTTTAAGAGCCAAGATCAGCAAGACAGGTGTAATAATAATCCTACTTCAGTATTGTAAAAACCTAACGTTTATTGTGTGTTATGTGCCAGATGCTCGATGGCATTTTCTTTTCTTTAATTCTTACAAGCTTACAAGGGAGCTTGTGGTCCTATTTTATAAATGAAAAAACTAAGACTTAGAGATGGTTAATAGCTTGTCCAAAAGCACAGAGGTAGTAGAAGACAGAGCCAGGATATGAACCCACACAGCCAGGAGCCAGGGCACTTGGCTGCCCCCATCTAAGGCAGAATAGCCAGGGGCTATGGCTTAAGCTACTACAAGGGTAGATTCTGGTTGTAGAGCTCACCTGTACAAAATCATTCCGTCATTTACAACTCAATACCAATGGGCCTTTTGGATCCTGTTCTGTTTTTAAATAACAAAAGTGGCAGGTGGGAAGTCAGGCAACCCTACAGAGTAGGAATGAGGAGAAAAGCCTAAAGAATGGGGAGAGCGCCCCAGGGATGGGATGAGAGGAAAGCACTGACAACTTCACAGTTCTGCCTGGGGCCTGCACTGCCCAAGACCAGAGCGATGCCCTTCCAAGCCTCAAGAGTCGGGCATTTGGGAGAATGCCTGGCTTGACCTTATAAGACCCTCTCCTGGAGTAAGACTGCCTCGCCCATGAATGACCCCAGGGAATGAGTGGTATGATCAGAGAGAGAGTAAGAATCCTGCAGAGAATTCTGGACTGAGCCAGATGGGTAGCAAATTTCCAATGAAAGGACAGAGAGGCTGCTACCTGTTGAGTCTGTTTAGCCTATAAATAAATTCAGGGGGCCAGAGCTGGAGATTGCCTGCTGGCCAGTGAGGCTGAGATACCCTCTCTGACCTATCCAGGAACTGGGTTCCCCGGGTGGGTGATGACATTGTGGGACAGAGAGGAGAAGCAGAAGCTGGAAGGGGGAGTCCCTCTTCCTTCATCATCCACTGGGCTTGACTCCAGTGATCAGTGGAAGCAGGGCACAGAATTTCCTGTGCTCAGAATCTGGCTCAGCCAGGTCCAGCCCCAACTCAGCCAAGCTACCAGAGGGTTCTAGAAGAAACAAATGTGCAGAAGGTAGGTGACAGAGAGTGGGAAAGAGAGAGAAGTGCACAGAGAAGAAAGAAGAGGCAGCAAGGATGACTTCTATACCAAGCCTGGTTCCCTGGGGACTTGGGGTGACTGTTTTCATTTCTGTTTATAATAGCCTCATTGAGATATTATTCGCATGATTGCTGGTTATGATGGCACGATCTATGTTTGGGCTAAGGAGAGCAGACATGGCAGCATACTTAGCCCTAACAAGGAGGAGATTCTAAAACATGGAAACTTCAGCTTGGAGAGTTACTGAGCTGGAAGCTCTGAAATGTTTTGGTCAATGGCGGGCAGTTGGCAGGTACTCAGCCAATACTGGTTTGAGTTGATGTGCTCTAGGTCAGAGCCCAGTCCTAGGCCAGGAGTGGGTACCTACAGACCAATGTCAGGACTCCATGACTAGAGGAGTTAGTATGAGGTTTCCCTCCTAAACCACACCCAAGACCGGACTCAGAAGCTAGTTATTAAGGGCTAAGAAGACAGCAGTGGGTCGTAGTCACAGGACGGGTCCCAATTTGGAGGGCCTGGTTATCTCTCCAGGCCTTGAGAAGAGTCACTCATCTATTTTAGCATCAACTTGGGCCAAGAGAGCGTAAAGATGCTGCCTTTCCTTCTAGATTGAAGAACAGGAAGCCAATTTACCTGGTTCTCTAGAAGACTCTGGAAAATGAACACATCCCTATCTGCCGTCCAAATTTCATCAATTGCCATGTCAATTTTCATCAATTATTTCTCAGGTTCCCCTGACTAAGAGGCAGGGTGAGGTCAAGGAAGGTCAAGGAAGAAGTGGTAGCCAAAGAGATCTTTCTACTTTGCAGAAGGGAAAACATAGGTGAGAGGAAAGCAAAAGTTACAGGTGCCAGGTACAGCCTGGACCCAGGAGTCCTGACTCCTAGTTCAACACCATCACCTTGTCAGTTTTCAACCCACATGCAGGGGGAGGCTATGCTATTTCTGCCCCTGGTCCAGGGAGACTGTCATTTTTCTACCCATCTCCTGACCCCTCCCCTTCTCCTCCCTCTTGGCATTTGGCAGACCCAGGCAGCTATTCCAGGAACTGGAAGCCAAGCACAACAGGTGCTCAGGAGGTCATCATGATCAGCCCGGACCCCAGGCCTTCCCCTCGATTGGCCCGGTGGTCTGAGAGCTATGAGGCCAAGTGTGAGCGCCGGCAGGAGACCCGTGAGAGCCTCCGCTGCCGCCCCAATGTGACCACTTGCCGCCAGGTGGGGAAGGCACTGAGGCTCCAGCAAAGAGAGCAGCTCCAGAGAGCGCGACAACAGGAGTTCTTCAGGAGGAGGAACTTGGAGGTGGAGGAGAAAGGCAAGGCCCGGAGCCCCAGGGCCAAGGAGCGAGATCCCTCCAGGAGGCCAGGCCAGCCAACTGACCTCAAAGAACCCTTGTCTTGGGCCCACAGGATCTCTTCCCCCCGGCAGCAGGTGGGTCAAGTCAGGGGATATGCTGCTCTGGACAGGGACAGGGGTACTATGGCACGCGGGTGGGCTCAGACTCACTGAAAAGCAAATTTAAATTAAGTTCCTGCTTCCTCAGTAATAGAGTCACCTCCCTGAGCCACTTAGACTCATTCAGGGACTTTCGTTGTTTGGGATTTTGTTTGTTTGTTCAGCTATTTTTTTGTTTTGTACTTGCCTCTTTTTCTTCCTTAAAGAAGAAAAAAAAATGTAAGCAATGCCATTGCTTACTCCTAGGTATCAGTTCAAATTTAGGCGGTCTATACATATATCATTCAACAAATATTTACAGAGTGCTTACTGTATGCCAGGTACACAGGCCCATCTTCTTGATGCCCCCTCTCAGGAACACACACACACACACACACACACACACACACACACACGTCCTCTCCTCTTCTGTGAAGCTGTTGCACCCACCTGCCTTTTTCCTTCCACTTGGACCATTCCATTTGTACTAAATTCATTCAGCGAAAGCTTTATCTGGTCCAGTAGGCTTTCCCTGGCTTCCTTAGGCCACTTCTGCTCTCTGTGGTCCTTATGAAGTTATAAATCCTCTAAGATTGTGTAATAATACTTCGAGAACCCATCGTTCTGGCCTGGGAAGGAGCAGTGCTGGCAGAAATCGGGGTCTGCTGAGACGATCTAAGCCAGCCAGCCATCTGTGTCCTCTATCCTTGTTGTGTGCCTGTTGACAGTGGGGCCGGGTCCGCTGTATTCCCTGGAAATACCTGGCCTAGTTCCATACCCAGACTAGAAGTTCAGTCAGGGCTTCTTAACTAGTGGATCTATCATCCACAACAGAAGGTCCTGTTCAGAAAAACAATCCTTGAGCCTGATTGTGAAATAAAACCAACCATGTAGTTTCTACAGCAAGAATGTTTCTGTTCTTTTTGCTCACTTTTTGTTTAAAAAAAATTTTTTTTTTTAAGAAGAAAAAGAACAAAACACATGCAACTAAAGAACTTCACCTAAGCCTATCGGTTACTGAAGTTTTACTGAGATGGAGTCAGTCTGCATGACTGGCCACCACAGGCATTCCTTAGCCTTTTGGTATTGTTACAACCATAGAATTTTTGAGTGTGTATGTAGAAGATATTAAAAAAGAGTGGACTAGATGGTGACAACTGCTACTACACCCCTCCCTACACATCCCTACTCTACCTGCTCTTCGCAAAAACCTCAGCAGTATCCCAGCCATCCCTGGGAGGAAGGAAGCCACCTCTTGAATATGGAAGGGACCTCAGAGACCACCTACGTCGCGCAGACTCATTACACGGACAGGAGACCGAGACCTCGTAGAAAGGGCAGGGTCTGACCCTAGACGCCGTCACTCTCAGACCCGTTCTCTCCTCACATCACTGCGGGCGGTGTAAGTGGAGATCAAGCAAAGTGGACAGAGATTCCAAAAAACATAAGGAGAGTCAAGGCCTGCTCCCCCTTTGCCTGGCCTGGGAAGGACAATTCCCACCAGCCAGGATGAGAGAGGACAGGAGCAGGGACAACTTAGTAGTTTTCAAGGTTTGAATGGGTTGCTTTGGTTTTCTGGACCGGAAATTGATCATGGGTTCATCTTTCTGCAGTTAGCTGGAGAATCATGCTCTAAGAGGCTCTAGGCTTTCAGCATCCCCCACTTGCTTTCCAGGTGTCAGACACCAGCTCTGAGATCTTTCCAACCCAGCGTCACCCTCCCTCAGGCACCTGGAGGGATCTATCTGACCGCCCCTCCCAGGCAGGGGACTTTTCACCGAAGGACTCTCCCACCAAAAAGCCACCCCAGCACCATCGCGGTAAGAGCAGAGCCTCCCTCACTCACTGGGGCCTGCAGAGAATCTTGCCACAGCAGGCTCAGCTTGCTGGCAGTGGACAGCCCCTGTCCCTTCCCACTTCCTCCTCCATGGCTTCTGAATGGCCTTATCTTCTATCGCTCAGGCACTCAGACAAAGGCTGAAGCAGCCCAGCCAACAATTAAGAATGATGCCAGTCAGCAAACCAAGTGAGTACCTTCCACGTTCCTGCCCCCAGCTTCCTTACACACCATCCATTCCTCTCATGTATGCTTTGTGGAAACCCTCACCACCACCGCCACCTGCTCCCCCATGTGGAGAAGGAACACGGTGAACTTCCATGTCCACCTTAATTGAGAGAAAGGAAGACCTGCCCCACCCTGCTGGCTCTCAGAAGAGATCAGAGAAGGAATCTACCCACCTCTCCTGATGTGCTTGTTTCTCTGATCCATTGTCATTTCTGTTTTCATTTCTTCTCTTCTCAGTTATGGAGTTGCGGTTCTGGATAAGGTAAGAAAATCTTCACTTTGAAGGGTTGACTCAGATGGTATCTCAGCTCCTCCAAGTTTCGACATTCTGGAATTCCATGGTAAACACAGCTAGGATGAAGGGGCACCTTCTTCCTGGACAAGCACAGACATGGGGACCTGGAGGGACTCTGTCTGAGCCAAGGAACAACATTTACTTGACACAAGTCAGTCCTGGCTCTGGTTCTGTGTTCCAGGATTTTAGAGGATGTAGAATCTTCTAGAATACCCTTTTTCTTTCTCTCTAGGAAATCATCCAGCTTTCTGAGTACCTCAAAGTAAGTAACATGTGAGCTCTCCCCTCAGCTCCTTCCCCATCTACTCCCTCCTCCTCCAGGTTAATGTCCCTTCTTGCATTCTGCCCCACAGGAGGCCTTACAAAGGGAGCTGGTTCTAAAACAGAAAATGGTGATTCTCCAAGACCTACTCTCCACTCTGATAAGGGCCTGTGACAGCTCTTGGAAGGTAAGAGAATGAAATCTTTATTTGAACAAAGCTCCTGAGCTTCTGTTCCTTTTCCCATATGATCCCAGCAAGGGAAGAGGTTTTCTCACTACTGAAGAGGTGAGGTGGGAGGTGCTAAGACCTAGAGGTCAGACATGTCACAGTAACTCTATGGGAGAGCTCAGCTAAATCCACAGTCATGAGCTGGGGTCACGCTACTCCACACCCAGGGAAGACCCAGAACCAAAACTGGTAAGAATTCCCATGGCTCAATTTGTTGGGAGAAAAGAAGGAAGATGCCAATATTTTTGCTATTACTGATTGTGGTAAATGTTAACTTCTTTTTTTTGTACGGGATTCACTCCAATATCAACTGTAAGCTACCGTGTACCTACGAATCAGCTTAGACATAAAGGTCAAAGTGACAAGCGATTTTAGAGATCATGTAGTCTAAGTTTTCTTCTTTCACCAATGAGGAAACTGTGTGTCAGAGAGGTTGAGCGACTTGCCTAAAGTCACATTGCTAGCTAGAGGCAGAACTAGAACTAAAATTCAGGCCTCCTTAATTTAGTCCATTCATTCAACAAATATTCATAGATCATGTTCTCTGTACTGAGCACTGGAAATCATGAAATTAATTAGTCCAGGTCCCTGCTTTTAGAGAGCTGTGGTTTTGGCAGGGAAACAGATGCCTAAACAGTGCAGAGATATGAGAAATGAAATAAGAAAAATGTTTTTGGGATATAATAGTACACAAGAAGGAAGGAATGACTCCAGAGAGGAGGAGAAACAGGGAAGTATTTATAGTTACATTAGGCATTTTCCAGACTAACGTGGAAGCAGGAACTAGATTCTAGGCTGGGGATACAACACAAGCAAAGACCTAGAGGCATGCTATAGTCTAATGCGATGGGTTTCCTACTTTTTAATCTCAAGACTGCTTTATACTCTTAAAAAAGTTTACTAAAAACCCCAAAGAACTTTTTATATTTACTGCATTAGGATTTACCATATAAGAAATGAAAACAGGAATATTAGAATGTATATAAATGTTAAAATAACAACAATAAGCCCATTACATGTGAACCTAATTTACATATTTTTATGAAAAATGAGTATCTTTTTCCAAAAAATAGTGAGGGGTGTAGCACTGTTTTACACTTTGGCAAATCTTTTTAAAGTCTGAAAAGAAGACTGCTCAATTCTCCTATTTCCATCTGTTGTAATACACTGTTTTGATTGAAGTGTATGAAGGAAAATCCAGACTCACACAGATACATAGTTGAAAAGGGAAGAACCTCACCGAACCTGTGAAAGGATCTCAGGGACTCCCAGGGGTCCTCAGACCCCACAGTGAAACCCTCTAGACTATGCTATTCCGAGAGTTACGCCACTGGAGCAAAGAGCAGGGCAGACAAAGAGAATGCACAACCTCGCATTCCTCCATGAACACCTAACCCTCCAGCACAGAGGACTTGTCTTTAGACAGAGAGATGGGCTAGGAGGGTGTGGATCAAAACCAAGAAGTTGACAGTGATGTAAAAGAGACTTCCTCAGCCCAGGCCTCCTTCCTCACATGTCATTTTACCGGGATTTAGTGTCTATGCTCAGGACTCCTGATTGTCAAGGAAGTCGTTGTCATGGGCAGAGCAGGAGCCTGGGACAGACAGCTGTGCATGCCAGGTGGTTTCCGGTGCTGAACTAATTTGAGATCATCACACTCATCTATTCAGCAGGCATTTGATAAGTTTCAACTGCGCACTGAGCCCCATGCTACAGGGACAAAAAGAAGTAGGGTTCTTGCTCTTGAGGATCTCACCTATCAACCAGGAAGAGAGAGACGTGTAGTCAATAACCCGAATGCAGCTTATGATAAAGCTGTAACAGTGGTTTCTAAAATGGGATGCAGAGGAAAGAGAAGGAAACAATTATTCTGCCTGAAGTGGAACAGGGTAGGCTCCACTTTGTGGAAGTGGAAAAGGGACATGGAAAAGGGACCGCTTGAGCTGGGTCTGGAAGGATGCATCATTTACTGGTTACAGCAGTACAAATGATAGTGGGGAAGAAAAAAACAGAAAGAAAAGGGTGTTTATGGTAAAGGAATCAGAATGAGGATAGGCCTCTGTGTAACAAAGCGGCTGAAATGAAGGGATGGCGGCAGAGGAGCTCCAAAGACAACACCAGGAGGGGCTTCAGACAGGTCTCTGGAATTATGAAGCTTACACCTTTTCTGTTGGACAGGGGATCTCAAACTTAAATAATGTAGAGACTCTTTCCTAAATGAAAGGCATATGTATCACAGATCTACGAGAATACATGCCAACCCCAGTCTGAGAAACTCTGCTCCAGGCAATCGGCAGGGGAGCAACGGGAGCACTCAGTATGTGGGTTTAAAGTCAAATACTGAGCAACATTTGGTCCATCCTCCCAAGGAGCTCAGTCAATAGCTGGGGAGCTGTGCTCAGTTGGGCAATATTCATGCTAAAATGTCACGGAAGTGAGTCAAAAACGATCAGATCTGTGTTTTGGAAGTATCTCTGACAACAATGGGAACTGTGGCTCTGGGTGGGTGTGGAAGTGGCCAGAGGTGTGGTAACATCCCAGGTAAGCCACACTCAGAGCTTGAGTCGTGGCAAGCTGGGCAGGAATGGGAGACATTTCCAAGGTCACCTCTGGAGCAGTTTCACTCCACAACAGGCACACAAGCGGAAGTTCCTCTGGTTGTGGTTTTCTCCCACCCCTCCCTATATGCACCCTTCTATTCTTCCTCCTCCCCACCAAACCCCCAGCTTCCTGTTTTTCACAAAAATAGTCAGTTAAGAGCTCTTGCTTACCCCCAAAACAAAATAAGTCAGCCCTCCATCCCTGCCATGGAAGCCCCAACTGCCGCGAAGGACAAGCCCAGACTTTGGTATTGGGAAAAATAATTGGAAGAATGTGACCAAAACAGGGACTGACATTCAGCCCCTTTCAGGCCTTTATTTTTTCCATTTGGCCCCTGTGATTTGAATCTCTAACTTCACATGCAAGGCAGCTCACCACAAACTCTGAGAGAACCCCAATAACGAGCTCCCTGCATTGCCTCCACCTCAAAGCTGACTCTGGGACTGCTGGAGGTGATGGGGCCTGGGGCACTGCTGAGACTCCAGAGCTGGGTCCACCCTTCAGAGCAGACACAATTCGGGCAGTATCTCGCAAGCTGGCAGTGTTGGGCAATACAAAACAGGAGCAGGGCACACTGGGGTTTTAAGTTCTGCAAAGTGGAAACGAGATCTTGAGATGACAGCACCGCGGGGGATTGGCTGGGAGCCCTAAGCAACCCCTGCTAGAGCAGAGATGAGCTGTGGGCTGGCGCTTCTGCGGTGAGGTGGTGGTGTTTCTGGAGAACAGATCAGAGGCTGGGGAAAGCCAAGCAGAAGCAGGAGCTGAAGACCTCAGACCAGCACCAGGTGTGTATGGCCTCCATCTTGCCCCCTTTTCCAACCAGGGGTACTGTGCTCTCTGAGCCCTGGGCTCCTGAAGGGGGGGAGGCGATTGCCCAGAAAACATCCACAGTAGGCCTGTAAAGAGTGCTTCTTCCCACATACTGTATGTACCACTGCACTTGATGAGGCGGGAGCATGTGTGGCAGGGGGAGCTGAGGCTCAGACCAGGAAACTACATGCCCCATTTGCAACAACTTGGCTAAAGCTTTCTTCCCTGCCTCAGGGAGCCTGGGAAGGTTAAGCTGTGGATAAGAGATTTTTTTTTTCCCAAGCCCCAGACTTGGGTGGTCCTTCATCCCCACTGAAGGGGCTCTCCTCAACTGTCTTCTATTGCACCATGAATGGAAAAGTAATCTGGGGTATGTCTAAAATACTAAAACAGTTGGGAGAGGCAAAATGTTGGATTAAAACCATAGTAAGGAAGGAGAGAGGAGCTACCCAAAAGGGTAGGAGACAAGGGGGATATGTAAGGATATTGCTTTGGGCTTGTCTGTTTTCTTCTTAAACTACAGCAAGATAAACCTTAAACTCAGTGGGTTTGATTACATTCTGCTGTAGCAGGAGTTTAGGCACAAGGAAAATGCAGAGATCTGAACCAGGAAATGGGGTGCAGAAGGAGTTGATTTCAGGACCAGTGGATTGATAGTGAACAGGCCACTCAGGGAAATACAGCCCTTATACCAGTTAGTCCAAAGCCCAGAACAATGAAAGTCTTTGTCCATCTCTTTTATCTGTTCCAAAGCCCTGTGGCTAATGGAGATGCCAAATCCTGGACTCTCAGCTCTCACACGAGACATTTTGAAAAACATCTAGCAGGAGGCACTTTGAAAAATTATTTTTGGCAAAGCTTTTTGCTTTTGCAAAGCCCAGCTGAGTAATACAGGAAGCAGAAAGGGTGGGGGCGCCCCCTGGCTCCCAGGGCTAGAAGAATCAGCCCTGATCAAAACAGGAGCTGTGACATACCACTTCCTGCCTCCCCCAGGTGCCCTGAAATTCACTGAAGGGGACAGACCTCAAAACAGAGGCCCCTCCTCTGCACGCAGGCCACTGTAGACCAGAAATATCACGAGGGTTCCAAACACCCAAGCTGCCTGCCTAAGAGGGGTTGTGGCATCTCAGGCTTGGAGAGAAATGTAATTTGTAAACCTCACAAGTGTCTGTGACACTTTCCAACCAGGGTCTGGTTGGAAAAAGCCAGAGAAAAGGATATGAAAATCAGAGTTCCTCCTAGAGACCCATGGCCTTTCCTCTGGGAAACCGGCTCTTTCACTGATGGCACCCTCCTCTCTCCCCAAACCCCTCATACAGACAACCTTAAGTCAGACTCCCAGATGGAAGAACAAAACCCTGCCCTCGGAGAAGGGGAGACCACTACTGGTGGAGGAAAGAACAAAGCAGCAAGGAGATTGTTAGCCACTGAGCAGAAAGACTGAAAAACTGAGAAACAGATAAGGCTCTTCCAGGCTGCCTTTCTCTACCCTCACCCTTGAGATTAGCGTCTCTCTTGGGAAGTCCAAAATGGCATTAAGCCGACCCTGCTTATGAATACCTAGAACCCCTGCTTATGAATACCTAGAACATGGCTTTTGGGGAAGCCCTTGAACGACCCCCACCACCACTCCCCACATACACACACCCTGTCTTGATATCTCTCCTCCCTTTCCTGCTTTCTTAAAGAATTTCTTGGGATGCCTGGATGGCTTAGTTGGTTGAGCGGCTGCCTTCGGCCCAGGTCATGATCCTAGGGTCCAGGGATCCAGTCCCACATCTGGCTCCTTGCTTAGCCAAGGAGGGAAACTGCTTCTCCCTCTGCCTGCTCTGCCTGCCGCTCCCCCTGCTTGTGCACTCTCTCTCTGACAAATAAAGAAATTCTTTACAAAAAAAAAAAAAAATTTTTTCCTCCTTTTTTTTTTTTAAAGATTTTTTTTATTTATTTGAGAGCAAGCATGAGCAGGGGGAGGGGGAGGGGCAGGAGGAGGGGGAAGAGCTGAGGGAGAAGCAGACTCTCTGCTGAGCAAGTAGTCCTATGGAAGGCTTAATCCCAGGACCCCGAGATCATGACCTGAACCACAGGCAGGTGGTCAACCAGCTGAGCACCCAGGCCCGCAGCTCTCATCTTGAGCCCAGTGTGTGTGTGTGTGTGTGTGTGTGTGTGTGTGTTGGGGGAAGGGAGGTAGGTATTTGTTAGGGCTGCTTTAACAAAATACCACAGTCTGGGTGGCTTAACCAACAAAAATTTATTTTCTCACAATTCTGGAGGCTAAAAGTCTAAAATCAAGGCGTTGACAAGGTTGGTTTCTCCTGAGGCCTCTCTCCTTGGCTTGCAGATGGCTATCTTCTCCTGTGTCTTCACATGGTGTTCTGTTCTCTTCTTATGAGGACAGCAGGCATATTGGATTAGAGCCCACCCTAATGACCTCATTTAACTTAATTATCTTTTTTTTTAAGAGAGAGAAAGAGAAAAAGCAGGGTGGGGGGGAAGGGAGGGAGAGAGAGAGAGAGAGAGAATCTCAAGCTGACTCCATGTTGAGCAGGGAGCCTGATGTGGGGTTTGATCCCACAACCCCCAAATCATGACCTGAGTCAAAATCAAGAACTGGACACTCAATAGACTGAGTCACCAGGTGTCCCTTAACTTAGTTATCTCTTTAAACACCTTATTTCCAAATACAGTCACATTCTGAGGTGCTGGGAGTTAAAATGTTAACATGTAAACTTGGGGTGAAGGTAGTGGAGGGGGCAGACACAATTCAGCCCATGACAGGGGTAAAGAAGGGAATATGGAGACTCCTTTAGTCTTATTGGCCTATACTTTAGAAGTAAAGGTCCATGTATAGAACTAAGAGGAGATGAGGAATATAGAAGTGCCTAGACAGGCAAGGGAGAGCGATAAGGAGGAAAGAAAAAGAGAGCTTAGATTTCCCTCAAGTGAACTCCTACTATGATATCCTAAACCACTGAATAGAGAACCTCAAAGTATAGAGAGGACTTGGGGCCAGTCCAATTCTTCCTATTTCAGAGAAAGAGGAAATGATCCTCTTCTACTCAAACATCCTTTGTCATCTTTCCTCCTCCTTACATCCTGAAAGAGTTCAATTTCACAAACATTGCTTGAGCACAGACCACGTTCTAGGCAGTCAGCTGGAAAAACAGAAGAAAACTCTGCATGTCATATTTTGGCCCAAACCCATTAACTCATCCAATCTGCTCCAGGGCCAGCTTAACGAAGACAAATTGAAGGGCAAACTGAGATCTTTAGAAAACCAGCTGTACACCTGTACCCAGGTAAGCATTTTTAAGACATTTCCAGCCCAGGAATTTAGAATTAAAGGAGAATGCTTGAGCCTCGATCCTACTCTCTAGAAATGACACCTGATAGAGCTGAAAGCACCTATTCCTACTCACTCGGTTCTGGCTTTGCCATTTTTACTTTGGTCCCCAACCCACCTCTTCTCCCTTTTCCCTAGTGTTCTTCACTTTGCACCCTGAGAAGCAACCCCAGCATCAAGGACTCTGCCAGCTCCGGGGGAATCTTAGGAATACCTGGAACTATAGGGAGAGGCCCTAGGGAAGATTCTCATCACCCAGATAGACCTTCATAGGTCCCAATCTTTGAACAGACAAACTGGATATTATAAAAAAGTCTTACAAAATGATTTCCATTCCGTGGGCAACTTCAGTCTAGTAGCAGTCCCTGGGAGAAAGCAAAAGGCCACGACTCTTGGCTTTTCTATGGCATTGTTATCCATCTTCAGTAAACTCTCGATTGACCTGATCTTGGATTACAAGAGATAGAAAGAAATCAGCTTTCACACTGGAGAAGTGATTGACTTCTGACAAGGGGTGAGATGTCAGATAAGAGAATGAGGTGGCACATGTGGAGTTAGGGAGAGAAGATGGACCTGGCTGCATGCTTGGGGTCTTATAGGGGAACAGAGTTTATATACAGGTTTGCTGATCCACAACTTTTAGTTTTCTCAGTATGGAATGTTTTGTCAGACTCTTAGGAACTATATGATGCCAACAATGCTTATAAAATACCGACATATAATCCAGAATGCCAGGCTCTTCATTTTCAATGCGTAGGGGGTTAAAGCTGGCCAGCATGGGTAAGTCCACTAACTGGGATATATCTATGTATGATCTCCTGGATCCTGCTTCTGATGAAAATTCCAAGAACCTAAGACCCACTCACATTTAGATCCAAATTTTTAGATGATTCCAAAGCTAAATGGAAATGCTTTCATATTGATCCTGAGGTCTGTATCATCTAGACTACTGTTTATTCAATGGGATAACCCAGAGTTGACAGCAAAAGCTGCCTGCCTTCCCAAGAATCACAGGGCAAAAAGATGAAAGGGGTAGGGAAGGGAAGATTCTGGGTAAGTGAATATACAAAGCTGCCCTTTTCTTAACTCCTGCAGCCAAGATCATTTTTTGGATGCAAATGTATGAATTTAAAAACATTAAGAGTACTGGAGCTACAAAGATAAAAGAGAAAAAAAAAGTATGTTCTCTACCCTGAAGGAGTTTACAATCCCATAAGGGACAGAAATGAGTCAATAGAGTGGGAAGATAGAGACTTACAGAGGATACTATGTGAACACTAAGAAAAGCTACCTAAACCATAATGAGTTGGGGGTGATTGGTCAAGATTCATCAGAATTTACATGATCTTTGGACTGAGTCTTGAGCATGAGTAGAGTTTAACCAGGTGAAAAGGGCAGGTGAGGATGCTCTAGGCAGAAGCTACATGGACAAAGGCAAAGGCCAAAATGCACAGTGCTTAGGGGATCTGCAAACAGTTCAGTTTGGGTGGAAGTAGCATAGAATCAAAGTCTGGCACATAGGAGCCATGCCAAGGAATTTGGATCTGATCCTTAGTCACTGAGAGATTTAAAAAGGGAGTGACGTGATCAGATTTACATTTCAGAAAGTACCCTCTAGCTTCAAGACTTGAAGATAGAGAAAATATTGCATCGACCCATATAATAGTGTTACCAGAGTTTGAACTAAGGAAGTGCCAGGAATTATGGAGAAGATGCAGATATGAGGTGTTAAAGAGGTTGATTTGACAATGTTCCATGAGCAGCTGGTTGGTGGGAGAAAGTGAGAGAAATCAAGGATGACTCCCTGGTATCAGGCCTGGGAGACTGAGTGGGTAATGATGCTGGTCATTGAGATAAGCAGCCCAGGAGAAAGGAGCAGGTTAAGAAAGATGATTTTGGTTTGGAAATGTTGAATTTGAAGTGCTCTTGGAAGGCCTGGGGAGGCCCAACATGTCTAGAGCACCGTGTTAACCCCACTTATCTCCCTCATCACCTGGGACCCTCTTCCTGCCCACCTCGAGCCCAGAAGGAGGTCCACCAGGTTACTGGTATCTCTGCTCTGGGGGCCAGGAGCAAATTCTTTTCCTTTCTGCATCCCAGCTCAGGGGTTGGCACACAGAAGTTCAATATGTGTTTGTTGAATTGCATGAAATTTACAGAAATACCCTCCTTGGGGAATGAAAAAGGTGTTATTGGAGATGGAAGACCAGAAAAACAACTATGAGCAGAAGGCCAAGGAGTCACTTCAGAAGGTGCTGGAGGAGAAAATGAGCACGGAGCAGCAACTGCAGAGCACACAGGTGCAGGGATGCTGTGTAATCCTTGGGGCTGGGACCCCGGGTGGCTCTGGGCAGCATGGGAGCCAGCTGCACAACTCCCTGGAACCACCAAGGCACCCTCCTCTTGTCTGACCACCCCCTCAGCGGTCCCTGGCTCTGGCCGAGCAGAAGTGTGAAGAGTGGAAGAGCCAGTATGAAGCTCTGAAGGAGGACTGGAGGAACCTGGGGACCCAGCACAGAGAGCTGGAGAGCCAACTCCACGTGCTCCAGTCCAAACTGCAGGTACCAGGCCCTGGGGTGGGGACATGGGGAGAGAAAAGGCAGGGCTTACGGGACGGGGGACAGTGACAGCAGGGAGGACAGAAGCTGCTGCTGGGATGGGGGTTCTCAAGGCAGCCTGACAGCATCTGGCTTTCAGTTCCCCACTCACCGCCCACTTTGTATCTGACTCACTGTTTGGGCCCTGGAATCTAATTGTGAGTCAGCTAGAATGTTTCATGCAAATGAACGATACCATCCATGCGCAAAGGGCTAGACTGGAATATTCATCAGCCTACTGTCATACTCCAACCCACTCTCTGCACCCCAAGCCAGCAGAGCATTCGGCTCAGATATGTCCATTACTGGTACAGAACAAGCACTTAGAGGTTGAGGATTGACTAACATCCTGCCAATGTCATTTTTAAGCAATTACAGTAGACCCTTGGCATTCTCAAGGGTTCCATCATTTCCAACGGGTGTTACCTGGTCAAAGTCAACTGATCTCCTAAGCCTCAGTTTCCCCATCTCCAAAAAGGGGCAAATAGTAGTACCTATGTCATAGGATTGTTGTGGGATTGAGGTAATCCATTCATTATATAGCACACAGCACAATGCCTGCCACAGGCCTCCATCCATAGTAGCTATTTCTCTTCATAGATTTTACTTACTTGGTTTGAAATTTTGAGGACCCACATCAAAAATTTACCTTTATCATTTTCCTGAAGCAAGAACCTGAGTAGCCAAATTAATAAGCTGATGCGTGTGTCTTATCAAAGCTCTGGACCCAGCTGGCCAGTACACTATTTGCCATACCTCTCATGAAGGCCTTTTTCTTTTGAACCTTAATTTTTTGAGAAAAATGACCCGACCAAAGGAAAAAAAAAATGACGGCATTAGAATAAGAAGTAAAGACAATGTGAAGACACCTAAAAAAGTGATGATTTGGGCCTGACTCAAATGAGTCCCTTGTGAAATATCAAAAATCTAATGCATGAGGAATAGAGTAGATGGAAGAAACAAAGAATCCCAAATGTTTCCATTTCCCTGATAACACTCTGTCTCTAAAATTCTAGTCTTCCTCTTCCATGGGATCTGTTCCCAATCTCCACCCCAACACTGACCTGCCTCTGTGTCGGGCCCCCCTCCTTACAGGGAGCAGACAGTAGAGACCTACAGATGAACCAGGCTCTGCGACTTCTGGAAAATGAGCACCAGGAACTGCAGGCCAAGATTGAACACCTGCAGGGGGACAGAGATCTGCACAGCTCGGATACCCAGCACCTACAAGGTACTCTTCTCGGAGGCCTCTAGGAAGATGGGTGGAGGAGAAGGCCTGAGTCTTTGGTTGGGTTTGTGATTTCATTTTACCTCGAGGGAAAGGCAGGGCTGTTTTAACCATCCAAGCCTGAAGATTTGTGCTGCGCTGGCGGGTCTGGTAGCATCAGCCTTCTCGTCCAGCCAGTCCCTCTGAGCCAGGTCACAGCACTCCCATTTGTCACATGTGGCAAGGCTACATTTCTAATTTGCAAGGGGAAGGTCAGTTGAAATGCAAGGCACATGGAAGGCGTCCCATCCTAGCCTCTGCATCAGCTGAGACAACCAAATCATGGGCAGATACAACTCGATTCAACCTGATGTTGTTGAGGCCGATGACATCCCAGGTGCTCAGGATCTGGTTTCCTCTCCAGAACGGGAGCGAGTAGAAAAGAGGACTTCCACTTAGCACACATCAGTGGCTACGACTATTTCCCCTTCTCAGGTGTCAGGTTAAGTCTTAGGTTCATCTATTTTGATTTGCATTATTTCACTTTCAGATCAACTGAAGAGGTCAGAGGAGGAGAAACTCGCCCTAGTGGCCCAAGTACAGCAGCTGCAGAGTAAGTTCCCTTTCCAGATTCTCAGAGTAGCACAGCTGGCTCTTTCTGGTGTTTCTGCCACTCCTGCCCCACAAGGGGCATCCAAAAGTGGGGTCTGGGGCCTGGTCTTTGACATATCCTCCACCTCTGTGTTTTCGGACCTTCTTGGAAAGTGAGGTCATTTACACAGCTCTTCACAAGTTAATGTTAGCCTGTCTTTTTTTCTTTTCTACTTTCCTCCTTCTGTGCAAAAGACAACCACCCAAATTTCCCCCAGGTTTTCAGATTTTAAAAAACGCTGAGTTTTCTAAGGCAGTTATTTTATGTACTGACATTCATTACATACATGAGTATGTCCTATAGACATCTGCCATTAGGAATGGTTCAGAAAATCAACTCACTACAGATGCCTCAGTCCACTTCAAAACTACCTGTTGAGGGACGCCTGGGTGGCTCAGTTGGTTAAGCGGCTGCCTTCGGCTCAGGTCATGATCCCAGGGTCCTGGGATCGAGTCCCACATCAGGCTCCTTGTTCAGCAGGGAGCCTGCTTCTCCCTCTGCCTCTGCCTGCCACTCTGTCTGCCTGTGCTTACTCCTGCTCTGACAAGTAAATGAATTAAAAATCTTAAAAAAAAAAAAACAAAAACTACCTGTTGAGGCCAAAGAGGAAAAGGGACTTTTCAGGGGAAAAAAAAAATGTAGGCAATGGCTGAAAAGCTGGAGAACCCGATTCAGTTAATAGCTCTGCTGGCTGCCCACCACCTTAACCTGACACCCCAACAGAGAAGTTTCATGCAATGCATATTAAGTGTAAGGCAGCCACAAGCAGATGCCGAGCACCTATAGGGCTGAATGCGCAAGGAGTCAATTCAAAATCATGTCCTTATTTATTCCCCTACCAAGTGCCAGGCACTTTAGGTGTACACACTGAGGATACACTGCTGAACAGAACTGACACAGCTCTTTCCCTAAACGAAGCTTACAATAAAGTATGGAGCTTCCATGAACAATTAAGTGTGTGTCAGGTAGTAATAGCTGCCATGGAGAAAAAGAAAACAAGTTAAAGGGAAAACAGTTGCTATTTCATACAGGGTCATCTGGGGAATTCTTTCTTCTAAGGTAACTGAGAGGTAAAGGAGACTTAAAAGTAAAGACGTGGTAGGAAGAGATACAAGGATGATGTATTCATTAACAAAATACCACACACTGAGTGACTTAAAAAACAGTAATTTATTTTTTTCTGGAGGCTACAAGTCCAAGGTCAAGGTGTTGGCCGGGCTGATTCCTTTTGAGGATCTGTTCCAGGCCACTTTCTTTGGCTTGTAGATGGCTTTCTTCTCCCTATATTTCTTCAGATATCTTCTATCTAGTTGTGTTGAAATTTCCCCTTCTTATAAGGACATAGTCGTATGAGATTAGGGCCCACTCTAATGTCCTAAAATACTTGATTACCTCTGTAAAGAACCTTTCTCCAAATAATGTCACATTTTGAGGCACTAGGGGTTAGGGCTTCCTATGAATTGGGGGGGGGGGCACAATTCAACCAATAACAGACATCTTAAATAATTAAGGTTTGAAGCAAAGTTCTGAAAAGACACTGTTTGCAGTAGATATGCTAGTACAGACAAGTTTCTTGTGTTTTTCCACAGGTTTGCTCCAGAATCAATCCTTACAGCTTCAAGAACAGGAGAAACTCTTAACAAAGAAAGGTCAGCAAATTTACTCCCGCAAATTCTAAGCTAGTGGTCTTTTCTTGCCTGCCTTGAGGCAGGGGTTGGACTACAGGACCTCTTGGAGTCCCATGCAGTTCTAGATATCTGTTAGGTCAAGGATCTAGGGGAGCTTTTTCAGAACTGATCATTGACTTTGAGAACATTTTAATCAGTTAGCCTCCTATCCTGAGAGGTATATAAACTGTGAAAAGAATTTCTACTCTGAGAACATACATCTGTGTTGAACATTTCAATAAATTGATTTTGAACGCAGGATTTAATGTCAATTTTTACACTTGACTTCCCAAGTCACATCCAACTCCCCAAGCCCACACCATGCTGCATTCAATAATCACGTCACTCTTAGCCCTCAAAAGTCTGCTGCCTTAGCTCCCTGGACAGAATTCATCATGTATGGGGGGCTAGAGGGGGCAAGTTCCTCACTTATGCACTCCACGTGGTCTTTTGTTTTCTTATCACAATCACCAGGTAAAAGAGAAGGCAGAAATTATGATACTCATAGAATGGGTAAGAAAATAAAGGTCTACGGTCATATGAATTAAGGACACAGCTAAGATAACAATCCAGAATTTTTGACTCCTAGTGCAGTGCTCTCTTCACCAAGACTAAGACTGCCACGTGGCTCAGAAACCATCTTTAACCACAGGAAGATGAATTCTTGGATAGGACAGCCATTCTCATGACTGAAATGAGGCTAGAAGGGAGAAAGGGTTAGTTATACTGAAGTGTCCAGCAAACCTACTAGAAATATCACAAAAGAAAATGGATTAGCAAGTATTCTCTGGAAGTATCTGCCATTAAACAGGGCTAGGGATACAAAGAAAAGTAAGATGCCAACCTTCCCCTCAAGGGGCTCAAATTCCAGCTCTGTGTCAAGACTGAGCAGGGTCTCAATGGGAGGAAGTAAGAGAATTCTACTCTATGCTGTCTCATCAGGGACAGGTCCTCCCTTGTTCCCTCTCCTCCCTTCCCCTTGCTCCAGGGTTGTCTCAGTGATATGATAGGACCCTGCCTCAGAGGTGTGGACCTCACCATCACTGAGAATCTGGCTGCTTTTTTAGATCAGGCTTTGCCTGTGTGGAGTCCAAAGCCCTCCCATAATGAAGTGGAACCTGAGGGTACAGGGAAGGAGAAAGAATGGGATTTCAGAGACCAGCTGCAAAAGAAGACTTTGCAGCTCCAGGCCAAGGAAAAGGAGGTGAGACGGTGACCTCAAGATAGTGAGGGAATCATCCCGCAATGGTAGGGAAAACTGCTGGAAGGCAGCCAGAGAGCAAAGATTTTGAAGTTTACATAGTGACTGGATGCCAGCAGGTATTCATTTGCCTTTATAAAATGTCTTTGCTTTTGAGCTAACCTGTCGGTCTTTTCCTTTCTTCATTTATACCAACTGCTATTCCAGATTTTATTAAATAATTACTTTTGTAAAGTCAACCTAAACTCAAGCACATTTAATAAAACATTTTAACCCCTCACACTTTGTCCTAGAGTTATCTTAAAACTTTATATATAGTGTGTCTTTTAAATAACAAAACCCTTTCCATCTACATACTTGGAAACATACATATCCCCAGAAGAATTCACATGCAACTCAACTAGGTCCTAGGGAAAATGTTTGTACTAAGATCACTCCCAGGTCTTTTGTGCTACAAGAACTTCATATTTTGGTGCCCCCATTTACAAAGCACTTGCACACACACAATCGCATGGGAGCACTGACATATATAATATGTAATATTATAATATGCATTATAATCATTTAAACAAACACATTCCGGACAAACTAGGTGATACAGTCAAAACCCAAACTGAAATCTCTGAGAAAAGCTGGGAAGGGAGGATGGTGGTAAAAATTCCAAACGAATGAGGGGGTGACTCACACGGAGCCCTCTCCCCAACCTGGGCTCTGTCCCAGAAGGAACTGGTAGTGATGACGTTGGTGTTCTCCCCCCAGTGCAAAGAACTGCATTCGGAATTAGACAACCTCAGTGACGAGTATCTCTCCTGCCTGCGTAAGCTGCAGCACTGTCGAGAAGAGCTGAACCAGAGCCAACAGCTGCCTCCCAGAGTAAGAGGGTCTATCCTCCCAGATCGCCCTGGATGATGGTGGGATGGTTCCTCCTTTAGCCAAATCCTGCAGATAAAGTTTATCAGCCCCTGCCAACATCTGGCCAGCCTGTTCCATTCAACTTGGTTTACATACTTGATAGTACAGCAAGTGTCAGCAAACACTGGCTCATGCATCCAAGCCTAATTTTCATGGAATTCTTGAGCCTGAGGGGAAGACTTACTATTAGCTAAAGTATGAAGTGGTGTTCTTTTAGCTTATTATGAGCTAGTGCTAAGAGTGAGGAGAGTAAAAGTACCACAGAATACAAACAGAGCATAATATAGTTTTGCTGAGGGGCACCTGGGTGGCTCAGTGGGTTAAAGCCTCTGCCTTCGGCTCAGGTCATGATCTCAGGGTTCTGGGATCAAGGCCTGCTTCGGGCTCTGCTCAGCAGGGAGCCTGCTTCCCCCTCCTCTCTGCCTACTTGTGATCTCTGTCTGTCAAATAAATAAATAAAATCTTTAAAAAAATATATAGTTTTGCTGAATTATTTTCCACCCTTAACTATTCTTTTTTAAAATATATATATATATATTAAAGATTTTTATTTATTTATTTGACAGACAGAGATTACAAGTAGTAACAGAGGCAGGCAGGGAGAGAGGAGGAAGCAGGCTCCCCGCTGAGCAAAGAGCCCGATGCGGGCTCCATCCCAGGACCCTGAGATCATTACCTGAGCCGAAAGCAGAGGTTTTAACCCACTGAGCCACCCAGGCGCCCCTAAAAATATTTTTATTTATTTATTTGACAAGAGATCACAAGTAGGCAGAGAGGCAGGCAGAGAGAGAAAGGGGTAAGCAGGCTCCCCACAAGCAGAGAGCCCGATGTGGGGCTCAATCCCAGGACCCTGGGATCACGACCTGAGCCAAAGGCAGAGGCTTTAACCCACTGAGCCACCCAGGTACCCCTTTCCTTAACTATTCTTATCAGTATCTAAGTATCTGGCCCTTGCTGGGTATGGTTCCCTGTGCCAGTGACCAATAATAAAGTGGTTTTATCTCAAAGGATGTGATCAAGTGAGAGAGACAGTGATACAAAAAGCTTTTTCTCCTCTACTGACCCAAGGTTTTCCACTGGGCTAGGATGGGAAGAAGGAAGATTATTTTTGCCTGTACCTTCTCCAACAACCCATGGCCTCTTTCTCTCCCCCACTCCCTCCTAACAGAGGCAATGTGGCCGATGGCTCTCGATGCTGATGGTTATGATTGCTATAGCATTGGCAGTGTTCCTGGCCAACAAGGACAGCCTGATGATATGAATCACTCGTGACCACTGCTTGGGTGAAAAACTGAAGCAAGAAACTCAATAAAAAACTCAGACGGTTGATATACTTTGAAGTGTGCATTTTCCCACCTGAGATTTCTGACTTTGTTAATATTTTTTAACCTATTATAAAATAAA
>ML110881.1:0-18287 GCA_003697995.1 Taxidea taxus jeffersonii
GCCCAGCTCCCATCTGCTGGCCCCAGGACCAGACCAGCGGACTGGGGACCCTCCAGGGTCCCCAGGCCTGAAGCTTTTAAAGGAACATCCCCATTTCTGAGGAAAACAAGACAGATAAAGGAGGGACTGACATTCCATTGTCACTTTAGATGTTCCGACATTTCCCAGCAGGGATTCAAAGTGGTTTCTTGAGGAGGTTATGCACGCACACCTCAGGGAGGACATTTCTTGGAAGGGACACCCCAGCCTGGCCCTGACGGTTATGCAGGGTTTGATCTGCACCCACCCAGGGATTGCGTTTAAATCCCCCTCCCCGCCTCCGGGTCCCCTAGATCTCCAGGAAGAGAAACACCCGAGATCGAGATCGGCGTGAGGCAAGGAAGCTGTTCATTTGTTTCTGCTGAACCAGGGTAATCTCGCCCTGATGCAGGGGGATGAATTAAGTGGCCCAGGTCGGGGAGGGAAGAGCCAACGTGGGAGAGGAAAGATCCAGAGAACAGGTGGAGGGATGGCAAAGCCCTTTGGAAAGGGGCCTCGGCTGGGCTGAAGGGAGCAGACATTATGAAAGTATCCAAAATAAGATGGGGTTCTTCTCATAGCACACCCCAGCTGGTGGGCAACTACTGCATTCTGGGGAGTAAACTGGCACAGGTTTTACCTGGTTTGGCTCAAATCAGGGAGGGGGAGATAAACACCCTCCCACCGTGCTTCGACTGCCCATCCCCACCTGTACTCTGATTTCTTTTTTCTTCTAAGAAGCCCTTAAACACTTACACATTTGCCTGATGGCTTTTAGAATGCCCGAGAAATGCCCCTCCCCCCCGCCCCCAGAGAATTCCCAGTTCCTGGGAAGTGAAGGGGAGAACGTTTTATGGTATCATCACTTTCAGCCAGCAGCAAAGCCAAGTGCCATCCAAGTTCCTCAAACATCAAACCCTCCTGCCTTTTGGCCAAAGGCTTCTTGGAGCACAAATATGTAAGAGAGACACTCGGCTCAGCCCACGCTCGGAGCCACCCCAGGGTGGAAGCCCCTCCCGGAAGGGTCCCCCGAGTCTGCAGCACCCAGCTCCAGGCTGTTAGGCGTCCTAAACTCCATAGCAGTCACCTGAGTGTCTCCCAGAACCTCACCCCTCCCTTGGCTGAGAGCTACTCATAGAAATGCAAATCTGTTTTAATTGAGGTGGCTAATAAACAGCAATTATGTTTGCAGCAATTTTTATTTTGTTCCCAGCATAATTTTGCCTGTCCTCCAGATCCCTTGCTCGAACTCTTTCTCCTCCGTTTTCTGCCACCTAAGACCCAACCTTTTCCCTCAGGGATTGGGAAGGAGGCAGGAAGTTCTCCATTCAAGTTCACCCCTGGCTTCAGCCGCCCCAGCCCCCCGCCAGGAAGTTAGCTGAGCAAACAGCTGACTTCGCCCTCCTCCCTCCAAGCCAGGTGGGCCCTGCAGGGGTGGGGCGGGGGAGACTTGGGTGGGATAAAAGGCGGAACCGGACAGGAGGTGCGCTCTGAGACTGCAGGTGCACTCTCTAGGCTGTGGGATGAGGTAGGTAAGACAGGGACTCCTGGAGACAACCATAAACGTTTTCTCTCTTTCTCTCATATACACGTGTGTGTGTGTGTGTGTGTGTGTGTGTGTGTGTGTGTGTGTGTGTGCGCGCGCGCGCGCACACACACACACTCTCTCTCTCTCTCTCTCTCTCTCTGGATGGGATCATGTTCTGATCAGCTTTGGACCCGCGGTCTCACCTGGGCCGTCTGGGTGGAAGGCAAGGTCACGAACTACGGGATCTCCTAAGACAGACGTGAGATGAAGCTTGTGAACATGCCCGGCGCATTCCCCCTAACCGGGGTGATCTTACCCGCCTCCTTGGTAGCGGAACGTGGGCATTTCTTGCTTTTCCTCCCTGCTTTGCCGGGCCTGCCGAGAACACCCGGTTTGTTGGGCAAGCGCGCCCTCTTCTGGACACAGGGGAGAATGGCTCGAATGGAACAGCCGGCTAAGGCAGGGGCGGCATTAGTTAGAGACTAAGTAACATTACTTAGCATCCCTTCCTCCCCTACCCTTCTCCTACCCCTTCTTAGGTTTCCTGCCTCCTTCATAAAGCTTTCCCCACCTGCCGGGCAGGATGGTTCTCTCTCCTCTGAAGTCGGTTTGCACGTCATGTGTACCGCTGCGCGGTGCAAACACTCACTGCCTTTTTATGACGCTTATTTATGTCTTCTGGGCATTCTGACTTAGAAGCGTTCGCTCCTCAACCCTTGAGAGGTTTATGACTGAACGCTTAATTTATCTTTGAGTCGCCTGCCTTGCACTTCACCTTACACATACAGGCCTCCAGTAAATGTGTGCTGAACGAGGGGATTAATGGGTCAACTTCTGAACCTCGCCCAAGAAGGGTCCAGCCAGGTACCGCCTTTTCCTGTCTGCCTGACGTGACCCTATTTCCCCAACAGGACCCCCTATCATCTCCAGCACCCAGACCCAGCACGCCCTGCACGGGGAGAAGGGCCAGATCAAGTGCTTTATCCGGAGCACACCGCCACCCGACCGAATCGTGAGTGTTCTGGGGCCTGGAGGGGAGAGCTGGGGCCCTGCCCGCTCAGCCAGCAGCCCAGCGGCTCATCTCAGCATGCCGCCTACGACCATCAGGCCTCTGAGCTTCCCATCCTCCATGGGGAAAATTTCACCTGCCTGGGCTGTCTGGGAAAGGCATCATGGAGACAGCGGGCTCCCAGGGCAAGTCTGCATGGGGCCTTTAACTCTGCTCTGAGCTCCAGCTGGACCCCAACAGTAGTAACAGCAATGCTTCCAAGTTCTGCATCCTAGGAGCAGAGTGGTGATCGAGGGTAGCGGAAGGGAATGCTAAGTGATTGCTTCCCTTTCCTGGGTTCAAGGCCCATCTTTGGCAAAATCCTAGACCGTGTGTGGTTTCTGGTCAGCAACCTCCTTTCTTTGTCTCCCACCCCACAAGTCCTCCTCTGTTGGCCTCCACGGTCCTAATGCTCATGGAGAGCCCTGCCCCATGAACTTACTGAGTTCTCCCCTCCCCCAAAAACATACCATTCCATTTTCCCTCCCTTCTGCAAAACTCATCCCTGTCCCCACAGGGCCACTAAGGCAACCTGAAGAATTCACGCTTAGGCCCTGCCAGATGTTTGCTTTTGTAAAAGCCAGGGTCTTCACCCACATCCATCTGAAACCAGTGGGAGCCTAGGCACAAAAATAGACAAGGGGAAGCATTTTCTAGCATTAATGGGAGTCAGATACTATTTTTAGTGGTCCCTAATGCCTGGCATAGTCCTGATGGAATACTGCCCCAGGGCAGCTCTGTCAGGGAGGATGTAGGGGTTGTGCACTGAGCAACAGGGGTGTGTGCATACCAGGGGCTGGGACGCTGCTCAAGGAGTCATCCTGTAAACTCCAATATGGTTAGGGCATCACTCCTGCTACACATTTTCTCAGGCATTCAGCTCATTCACTATCTGAAAAATTCACACGCAATTGCAAAAAGTCATACATAGATCTAATACCTATGAGCCCCCCTTCCCTCTGCCCTTTAATTTTTTTTTCAGTTATAACTGTAACGCATGCCCATCAGAATAATCCGTTCACTCTTGAGCGTGTTTGCACAATCTTTCTCTTCATAAAGATCTAGCTCTTGGCCCATGACTCTCAATGGGACAACCTTGCCCTCCCCCTCCCCCTGGGGACATTTGGCATTGTCTGGAGACGTTTCTGTGTGTCACAATTTGGAGCGGTGCCACCAGCATCGAGCAGATGTTGACCAGGGATGCTGCTGAAATTCCTGCAAGGCACGGGACAGCTCCCCAACCAGGAACGTTCCAGTCCTGCATGTGACCAATACCAAGTCTGAGGAAACACAGGCTCCTCACCCACCACCTCTGAGCACTTGCCTGCAGAGATGGCCACATTTGCCCCAGCGCTGCAAGCCAGGGCCTGTGTGCCCAGCGCTTACACGCTGAGCAGCGCAAAATGGCTCTGAAAAGAACTAAGCTCCCAGCTTTGTAAACTAAGACAGATTAAGACGGTCACAAATACAGCTCTGGGTTCATACATTTGTGCGAAAGAGTGAAGGGGCCAAACTAGGCTCAGTCGCTCTGGGGCTGGTCTTCTACCCACACCTGCCAAGGCAGCTGAGGGAGGGGCTCATCGCTGTCACGGGGTTCCCTGTCTGCCTGGAAGGTCTCCCAGGAAAGAGCCACAGAAGGGGCCCCCATCCATAGAAGTGCCCTCCGAGGTGGCCCTGCCTTCGCGTGTGTGAGCATGAGTATGCACATGTGTGGCGTGGGGTGTGTGTGTTGTGATGCATGTGTGTTGTGACGTATGTGTGGACCCCTCTGTGGCCGTGAGCATGGACGTGAGCCTGGCAGCATCTGCCCCAGAGCAGGGAGGCGGCAGGGCGGCATTGGTGAAGGGGGGGGCGCGGGTCTCCCTCTCACTCTGAGCACCTCGGACAGGCCTGGTCCTGGAAGGAGAACGTGCTGGAGTCAGGGACATCGGGGCGCTACACGGTGGAGACGGTCAGCACTGAAGAGGGGGTCATCTCCACACTGACCATCAGCAACATTGTGAGGGCCGACTTCCAGACCATCTACAACTGCACCGCCTGGAACAGCTTCGGCTCTGACACGGAGATCATCCGTCTCAAGGAGCAAGGTGGGGGCCGCCAGGGGATGATGGGACTGGCGTGCCCCCTCTCCACCTAGACCTCCCCAAGTAGGGCCCCAGGCAAGGTCCTCCAGGGTCCCGAGGCGGCAAAACCCCACAGAGGCCACAGGCGGGTTGACCAGGACAAGCCACAGAGCAATTCCTGACTTGCTCCATAGCCTTAGTCAGATCACCAGAAGTGGCCCTCTGGGGTCCAGCTCCCCCAAAGCCAAGGCCCTAGCCCACACTAGGAAAGGAGAGGTGGGGAAACCTGCTTAGAGTAAGGCTTCTCCAGGAGTGTTTCAGGAAAAGGTGACCACAGAGCAGGCCAAGCTGATTGCCGTGATGAGCCTTCCAGGAGCTTCTAAGGGCCCTGGCTTCAGTGCACTTGGCATTTCCCTAGTGTCCTTTGGGGGTGGGGGGTGTCATCCACTGAGGAGTGTCCCTGCAGGGGTACACCAGGGCGAATGTGTTGGGGAGCCTCGCCCAGGCCCGTGAAGATAATAAGTCAGTCCAGTTCCCCAAGAGTCCCCCAGAGGGTGCTCCTGCTAAGCTAAGGGGTAGCCCTTGAACTGCCCCAACCCCTGGGGCATGGGGGTCAGGTCCAGCTCACCTGCAGTTCCTCCAGGAACATAGAAGACATATGGACCACTGTGCTCTGAAGGGGACGCCAGCCAGAGGGCAGCGCTGGGCAGGAGGGCTCAGAGCTGCCGGGCCATCGAGGAGGCTGGGGGAGGAAGGCTCATTCCCCCCGCCCCCCCCGCCCCCCCCCCCCGGCCCCGTGACCCCTCCCCCACCCGGTACAGACTGCCCAGCTCCTGGTCAGAGAGATGCTGAGAACCCTGGTCTCCGCTTTCAGATCTCACGTGGACCACAGGGTGGGAGCCTCAGAGGGGCACAGCGGGATGGTTCTGAGCAGCTCTCCGACAGCCAGCAGCACACGGGGCCTGAAATGGGCTGCAGACCTTGCCCCTTTGCCTGTCGGGGGCGGGGGGAGGGGGCTCAGTCTACGGCAGACAGAGCAGTCCAGGCTCCCCGGCCCTGGCAGTGTCTGACCCCTCCAAGACGAAGGCTCACCCACAGACTGTCAGGGCCCGGCAAGAGATTCTGGGCCAAGCAAGTGGTCTCCGCCAGACCCCTTGGACCTCAGCGCTACCCTGTGGGTCAGTGTCTCCCTACACCTCTTCACTAATAATGCTGCTTTGCATAATGCTTCGCACATAATCTGCATACTGTCATCCACACATCATCCTAAACCCTCCCAGTCCCCCTTGCTTGCCCTCCATGTCTTCCCCTGAGTGCCCCCACCCCCATGCCCTCCCCTTAGTGTTCTCCTCCACCGACCTCTCCAGAAGCCTCCCCCTCCAAGCCTTGACTTCTCTCTCTGGTCCCTACCCCTTCTGGAGTCTCTTCTAAGTCAGTCTGAAGGAATGCCCGGTTCAGTTCAGCTAGCCTGGGTCTGCTGGGTGGTCCCGGAAACATGAGAGAGGAGGGAGCCCCTCATCCCGATCCCCACCAGGTGGCCTGCCCCAGGCCCACCCCACCCTGGCCAGCCAGGCCCTGGCTGTGGACGCTTGCTTTATTTCCAAACAGGTTCGGAAATGAAGTCGGGAGCCGGGCTGGAAGCAGGTACGGAAGGAGACATGAGAACTCCCCCGGGCTGGGAGGAAGGGACCTCTGGGCTAGTCGGGGAGGGACCCTAAAGGGGTAGGGAGGCCCTGTGCAGGCCGCTAACTTTTCTGCCCTCCCCCCACCTCAATCTCCAGGCCTTAGTGCAGCCAGAGCAGGGAGAGGGGCTCCCAGCCAGCTCCGGTCTAGAGACCCCGGAGAACTATCTCCTGTCATCACCGCCAGGGCCCACAGGCTACTTGCAGCCCTGGACACTGGCTCCCCTCCCCCCTCTCTGTTCCTCCCATCCTGGCTCTCCTGAAAACCCGGCTCCTCCCCTCTGGGGGCTCGCCCTTAGCCTGGCCTCCCCCTGTTTCCAGGCTCTCCTTTCCCTCTTCCCAACATCATTACCAGCTTGGCCACGCTTCCCAGGAAACCAGGGCCTCCCAGCCCCTGGGCCTGCATAATCCATGCTAATCCACGCTTTCTGCTCCTGCTGCTTCCTCCCCCCACCTCCTCCTGCCTGCCTTTTTCCTTACTGAAGTGTCCTCGGGTCTCTCTGCCTCTCTTCGGACTGAGGCTGCTTAGCAGTGCCTCCCTTCCCGGGGGCCCAGCAGCAAGGTGGTCCTCGGGCTCCCAGGGTTGAATTGCTCCATCCTAGGACCCCACATGAGACAATTGCCTCCACTCTCCAAGCAGAAATCCAAAAAAGAGAATCAGGACTTGGCAAGCCAGACTCCCTGGGGTGGACCAGCTCCGTGAGGAAGATGTGGGGCTCCTCTGCCACAGTGACTCTGAAGGAGCTAGGGCTCTCCAGTTCCTGCATCAAGCTCCTTGGGGGGCCCACACACCCTCCTTTCTGGGTGGAGATGCCCCTTTAAGAGCACCCAGACGGGGCACAGGCACGCTCACAGAGGCAGTCCAGACAGTTTCGGATTCCTACGGTTTTCTCCCTCCGAGCCACCCCTGGTGCTGGAAATGGTGCCACCTTCCTGTCTCCATGTCACCTGTCTGTTCACACTCATCGGCAGCTCCCTGACACCTTCCTTCCTGGCTGAGACTCCTCGTGCCTAGTCCCCCCCCCCCCGCCCCCCCGCCGCCAGGAGGGGAGGCTGAGCAGGAGGATGGCCCCCTCCTCCAGCCCCTCTCCATTGGAACATCCAGTGGGACAGTCTGCCCAGGCGGCCTCAGCCAGCCCACATAGTGGGCTGCAGAAGGCCTGCCACCCCCGTGGCCCCCCTGTCCCCAGCAGACCCTCTCTCCCTGCCCCCGCTTGCCAACTCGAGACAGTTCTCCAGATAAGACCGTGTCCTTTTACAACCGAAGGAAATGTGGCCTCACAGGATCCCAGAATCAGAAGTCTCCTTAGATCCTGTCGCCTGGTCCTCTAGGTGGACAGGAGAGACATTGAGGCCTGGAGAGTTTAAGGATCCTCCCACCGTCATCTTTTGGCCTTGAGCTCGCTAAGACTTGAGTTTTTCCAAGGAAACCTACTAGGATTCAAGGAGGAACCAAATTGAACCCAGATTAATAAAATTCAAAACCACAGAACCAATGAGCTTCCAAAGCCATTTTCCTTACCCAACAAAATTAAAACCCAAAGACAGAAATCATCTACATACCAAAGCAAGCTCACAGGTCTGACTGAGGTCCACTGAGGTCCACTGAGGTCAGGTCCCCTTTGTCATTCCTGACTGTTGAGACCAACCCAGGCACCTCCCATTTTTAATCTCTGAGTGTTCTCCACACCCCCCTTCTCCTGTCCCCTCTCCTGCCACTCTCACAGTGGTCTCACCCACCAGCAGGCAGGTGAAGAGTGCCCTGTTGTTCACATCCAGCCTAACCACCACCAACACGTGCCCCAGGCGCCTGCTCCTCCTGGGAGGGGGGCACCCACCACCCAGCTGCTTCTCCAGGGGCCAGGGTTGGAGGGGTTCTTCCTCTCTTCTTCGCTTTAAAGCAAACAACAGCAATGAGAGGCTAACCCACAGCCCAAGACAAAGCCCCAGACATCCCACAATCATCCACACTGACAATGTGGGGCAGGTTAGGGGGCAGGGAGATCAGGCTCTAGAAGGAATTTTCTTCCTACTGAAGTTTCCGACCTCTCTACGTTTCTTGTACCCCTCGAGAAACAGGAGCAAACACTTGACTAGGGCTGGTGCCAGGCTCAGTTTCAAGGCCTTTCCTTGCCATTCACACATCAAAACCCCTGTACCCAGCCCGAGGTGGGCACTGTAAGGATCCCATTTTAGAGATAGGAGAAGTGAGGTAAGCTGCTCAGAAAAGGGGCTAGCATCTGGGCTGTCCGAAGCACGTGAGCTTTGGAGGATGTTGTGTGATGCAGCAGACGGAGCTGGGAAGCAAGAGGAGGCCCTGGATTTGCCCGGGGCCTTCTGTAGCTGAGTGTCCTTCACCGAGTCATGAAACCTCTATAACCTCTGTTTCCATCTATAAATGCGAGGCTTGCACCCAGCAGGCCCATAAGATCTCCCTGCAGCCCAGTTTTCTAATTCTATTCCCAATGGGCTATTCAGGGCTCCAAATCCTGTGCTCCAGCCCGTAGGCAGCCACGGAAGGGCCAGGGCTCTCTGGAAGAGCGCACCCGCCCCCCCACAGACCCTCCCCATCCACATCTCCACCAGGCTACGGCACCAAATAGATAAAGTCAGCAGGGAATGAGGGCTTGGCTAGTTGGAGTTCTGGGCCTCTGGCAGGGAGGGCCCAGGATGCCTGGGGACTGGCAGGGGAGGAGAAGGAGCAGGACTTGTGGGGGGCAGCTCAGAAAAAGAAGCATTTCTCCTTAGAGAGGTGGGGAGAGCTGAGACCCTGACCCCTCTCCCATCCTTGCACCTAAGACTTGGGCCTCTGGCAGCTGCTACTCTGATGCCCAGCAGGCCCGTGAGGCCTCAGGCCCAAGAAGCTGGTGGTTTCTGTCCACCCTTTATTCCTGGGAACGGGAAGAGAAGGAGAGCACAAACCAGGCAAACAGGGGAAGTGACCATAGTCATTTAAAAAAAAAAACAAAAAACACAGGACTTTCTACTCTCCAGCCACCGCATGATAGACTGTTCTTGGTTTAGTACAGAAGGGAGCTAAATGATACCCCAGCCTTGGCCCCCCATTCCTCGTGTCTGCTTGCCTCCCTCCCAACCTACCACTGCTCCCCTCTTCCCCAGTCCCTCTCACCCCCTCCTCCATCCTGAGTCCCACTGGACCTGACCCCTGTTGGACTCTGCCTGGGCCCCCCCAGGCCTCCCTCAAGGCACTTCCCAGGAGGGCCTGAGTGCAGGAGTCTGGCCCCCACCTGGCAGAGGCTTCGCCCGAGGAAACTGGGTAAGGCCCTGGTGGGGAGAGTGGGCTGTCCCCAATTTCTCATGGGCTGTGCCTGCTTCTCTCCCACAGAGTCTGTGCCAATGGCCGTCATCATCGGGGTGGCCGTAGGAGCTGGCGTGGCCTTCCTCGTCCTTATGGCAACCATTGTGGCCTTCTGCTGTGCCCGCTCCCAGAGAAGTACGGGAGGGAGACCCGGGATCTCAGGGAGGGGGACAGAGAAAAAGGCCAGGCTTAGACTGCTCCGGAGAGCAAGTAAGCAGGAGTGCCGTGAGCAGGGGACCCTAACCGTGCTGTGAGCTGCTGGGGTAGGGATGGGTCTTGGGCATCGGCTTACGTGCCGTGCTACGCATGGTATTGGGCACGTAGTGGGCACTCCGCCGACGTGGAACTGGACCGATCTATACTTGGCCAGCACTGGGGATTGAACCCCTACGGCTGTACCGAACGGTAGAGAACTCTGGGAGGGGGCTAGGGGAGAGGTGCCTTGATCCTTGCCCTCTAGGTTCTGCTAGTCTAACCAGAAAAGCAGGCCATCTACATGGGGTTGTGGGGGAAGCATTCAAGGAATCCCTTTGTGAAGCCTTTAAAGGTCTGCAGTCACTAACCATAAAATTCTGGCATCCCTACCCTCTTGAGGAACCACGTGTGCCTGGAGTTTCAACCCGAGTGCAGCTCTGACCTTATGTGTCAAACATAGATGGGCAGAAGTATGAAATGAGATGACTGAGTGGAGGAAACCAAAGGAGGCACAGGATTCTAGCCCTACCTTTTTCGGCCACGTGTGCTTGGGCAGGCCACTACCATTCCAGGCCTCAGTTTCCCTGTGTGAAATAGTAAGGCTTTGCATAATGAGACTTTTAGGAACCCACTGGCTCTAGCCCTCAAGGATCCTAAGGCACTACATGAATAATCAGAGGAAGCTGACTCCCTTCTCCACTTGGATCTATTAGAAGAAAGCGGGGGCGCCTGGGTGGCTCAGTGGGTTAAGCCTCTGCCTTTGGCTCAGGTCATGGTCTCAGGGCCCTGGGATTGAGGCCGCATCAGGCTCTCTGCTCAGCAGGGAGTTTGCTTCCCCCTCTCTCTCTGCCTGCCTCTCTGCCTACTTGTGATCTCTGTCTCTGTCAAATAAATAAAATCTTAAAAAAAAAAAAAAGAAGAAGAAGAAGAAAGCAGGATGTCCTCTGCTAGGTTCCCTCCACTTGAAGCCTAGCAGCCATGGCTCTCTTGCCTGCCCCCAGTGATGTGGTCTTGGAAGCTCCTTCAGCACCCTCTCAGGGGAAGTTAGAGGGGAGCATGTTTTAGCAAGAGTCTTCCAACAGAGCTCCCCAACTGTAAATCGGCTGCCTCCCCAGAGGCCGTGAAGTCTTCACCACGGAAGCCGTGACCCTAAAGCTGGACCATCACATGCCGGGGATGTGGCTGCTTTGGGTGGGGGATGGACCCTGGGAGCCCGAGACCCCCTGTGACAGTAAGATTAGTGATTCTCTGAATGGAGAGAGAAGAGCCTAGTAGAGTAGGCCACTGAAGACTTCTAGAAGGAGGATATAAAAGACCTAGCTCTGTAAGGCAGACGAATGGACGAGGGTGGCCGCTCAAGGCAGGGCGGCAACAGTGGAAGGCCAACGTGCTCCTAACACGGCCCCCAGAGAAAGAGCACTGAAGCCCCAACAGCCCACAGCACATCCAGACAGGTCTCCCACTGGGGCAGGGGGTGCGATGGGGATGACCCAGAAGCTACTACTGAGTTCAGGGGCTGGAGCGTGAGCCCTGGGGACAGCGGTTGGGGTGGGGGGGTTGACACTTCAGGTCCTGACACCTGAGGATGAGGACTGAACCTGTCATCTATGCTTTCCTATTTCACATCCAGATCTCAAAGGGGTTGTGTCGGCCAAGAATGACATCCGAGTGGAGATTGTCCACAAGGAGCCTGCCTCCAGCCGGGAGGCTGAGGAACATCCCACCATCAAGCAGCTGATGGTGAGAATGCTGTGTTATCCCCACCCCATCCCGACCTCTGTGCCCCGAAGGTCCCGGTTCCAGAGGCTTCTTGGTGGCCCGGAAGCTCCCGAGAATTAGAGCATCACTCAGGATGTGCCCTCCCCCCCATAATAGATCAGGCACCCACTGAACCTTGGGTGCCTCCAAGAGTTCTTGTCTGTCTGCTGCATTGCTCTTGGTGTCCTGGAGACTCAAAGCCATCTAAGATCCCGTCCCAGCTTTCAAAGAACCTGTTCAATAGAGAGACAAGACACGTATAACGTGCCATGATATGTTGTCACTCAGTACATGATTGTACTGAACACGCTGGACAGTCCAGACGTGTCCTGCCCCTCCCCCTTCCGAGCCCCGAAAGTCTGTAAGAAACACAAGTTCTTCTTCAGAAACCGGAATGCTTACCAGAAACAAACTCGTAACTTCTTCAGCAAACCTAAGCCTGCCCCTCCTCTTCCTGATTCCTGTTCATAGACCGTAGTCCACCCAGCTTTACGAGCAGGAACCTGGAAAACTGTGCTGAAAATCTCTAGTACATACTGGGTCATGGTTCAAATATGTGGGAGGAGCAGCAGCAAGCCTGGGGGTGTGGAGCACGGACCTCTCTGTGCCTCAGTCTCCCCACCTGTGAAGTGGGGATGAAAGTCATAGTGCACAGGTCCGTGGTGAATGAGTAAACCCATAAAGGGCTTGAAGCCTGTGGAACATAGTAAGTGCCCAGGAAATGTTGGCCGCTGTGTTGCTGTGAAATCATCAGTTCCCTTAACTGTCTCCACTAGATGGTGAGCGAGCTGCCTTGTTCAGCCCCGTGTCCCCGGAGCTCACCAATGTTATTGATTTGAACTAACATTTTCCTCCCCGGTCTTTTTCTTTCCAAATCTCATTCTCTGGTCCTTCCAATTGCACTTCAAAAACTTTCTCAAATGTGCACCCTTGCCCTAGTCCCCTTATGACTGCCTGATTGGAGCCTCATCGTGGCTCCCTGGACTAGGACCACAGCCTAATGGTCTCACCACCTTATTTTTTTTTTTTTTAACCACCTTATTCAATCCACCCTCCAGAGTCCCACAGAAAGGGTCCTTCTAGAGCGCAAATTGGATCCTGTTACTATCCTGCTTAACATTCCTCAGTGCCCCCCGCCCCATCTACTAGATAAAGTCCAACCACCCAGCATGTCATCAAGCCCATCACTGAGAGGCAGCCGCTGGCCTTTCCAACTCTATCATCCTACTAAACGCACCTCGGCCTCCAGACACCCCAAAAACTTGCTGTTGCTGGCTTTTGAGTGTTTTATACCTCGAGGCTTTATACAGGCTGTTACCACTGCCTGTTGATTTTGCCTGTTGAATTTCATTCTTCTAGGAGAATCAGCTCAAACGTCACTTCCTCCATAATTGTCCATGTTGTCCTCCCCCACACACCCTCACCCCCCACCCTGCTGGCAGAGCTACACACTTCCTGCTCTCCTCAACCACACTTGCTGCATGCTCCTCTTTTATTGCGTTGCTCGGATTAGACGTCAGCTCCCCAATTAACTCAGAGTTCCAGAAGGACACGTTCCCAAATCTATGTGTGTCTGTTTCCCAGGCCAAACACCAGTGTCTAACCCAGGGGAGCAATTAATCTTACAGGATGGAAACCGGAGCCTAGATCATGCAAGAAGCAATGGATGTCTCTGTAGATAAGCTTCATCAAGGCTGGTGGGGAAGTATCCTGGCCTGTCCTTCCTCCCAACAGGACCTTGAATCCCCTCCTGTTGGAACATCCTGATTGCCTCAGAATGCATCCACACCCTGCAATCCAAACCTCTGAGAAAGAGTGGGGGTCACTCAGTAGTCAGTTAAGAGGGTGTGTGTGGTTGGGTGGGGGGAGGGACTTTGGCGGAGGGACCTGCTGAGAGCCTCCCCCCCCCCATACCCTCCACCCCCTGGCCCCTGTAAAGCCCCAATGTTGGTGAGAGGCAGGCTTAGAAGTTGAATCTGATGGGCAAGCCCTCCAATCCAGGCAGACCCACACATTCACTGGAAAATGAAAGCAGCAGCAACAGCGAGGGCAAAACAGAACGGAAACCCTCTGGCTGATACCATGAGGCTCCAAAAAGAGACCAAGAAAGTGAGTCACAAGGGAGAAGAAACATCCCAGCTCAGACAGTGGGTGGGAGGCTGTCCTAGATCATTCATATGCAGAAGTGACACCCGGGAAACATCTTTGTGCCACAGAATAAGTGTCACCATGATTCTCCAGATTTATGTACCCACCGTGTGCCAAGCATGCATGATTTTCCACCTTTCATCTAACTGTTATTTTCATTTTCAGTGATTGAGAGCTATGCCCTTCCATTCATTTCTACAACACAAACATAACATTTGTGACAGCCCTATGGTCTCTCAGGCACTGGGCTAGGCAGGACAAATCAAATCAATGACCTGTGATTCCATCCCCAAAGCATTTTGGTCAATGACCGCTAGACAAGGTGCTGTGCCAGGCCTGCAGGGACCTAAAGAGAAGCTGGAAGTGATCCTTGCCCCGAGGCTCTTTGGCCTCTGTTAGGAAGATAACGTTTAGCACATCAAAGTCACTGCTATAATAACAGGTGTGGCCCCTGTTGCCAGCATCTCACAGGTAGGCCTGCATGGTGATTCTTTCCCGAGACCTTCTCTGAGCCTAGCACTGGGTGATGAGCTGCCGAGCTGGGACCCCAGCCTATGTCCTCTGAACTCAGAGGTTCGGTAACTATTTGTCTACAGACCCAGCTCCCTGTGGCGTACCGCTGTATCTAATGACCCTCGATGTGCCTATGCCTGGCCTGAAATTCGGTAAATGCTCAATGAATGAAACTGACTCCTCCAAGTGAGACCTCTAGAGGGGATGCCCTAGCCCAAGGGAAAAGGCATGGTCTCAGCAAACTGCCTCCGCCCTGCTCGTCCTGTCTCTCCCTGTCTCTCAGGATGGGTGTCCAGGAACAATGAGGACATCTGGACTCTCCCCCTCACTCCTCTACCTGCCTTCCACGGGCCAGACAGTGAGAGGAGTGGGACAGGGGGAGGCAGAGGCGGCAGACTTCTTTTGAATTCATTCCTCTATCTTCTCCTTGGGGGAAGTGGACGCTTAGCCCACCTCCAATCCACTGAGCAGCCATTTTGGGGTTGTAGATGGACCGGGGTGAATTCCAACAAGACTCAGTACTGAAGCAGCTGGAGGTTCTCAAAGAAGAGGAGAAGGAGTTTCAGAACCTGAAGGTAAGACTAGCCATAGGTTATAAGGCCCAGCTGTGGGATTCTGACTTCAGCTCTGAAGCCTAAGCCCCAGATCCAGACAATGACCAGAAACCAGGAGGCTGGAGGTCATCTGGAGCACGGGGGCCTGTTCTCTCCCTGAGATGGGTGCCTCGTCTGCCCCAGGACAGAGGGAAGGCTGAGGTCCCGCTGTCCTCCTCTCCCACGGGTTCCTCACAAACACAGTGTTTTAAATTAAGTATCCCCCTTCTGGACAAAAACAAAAAACCCTTCAAGTCGGCTTCTCAGCGGGTTTTGCACCCCCGGGGACCTAGTGACCCGTCGCCCTTGGAGCGCCCCCTGTCGCATCCCCTCGGGATCTCGCCTCCCCGACGGCCCGTCTCCTCCCCTCTGCACCCCGCAGCCGGTTCCAGCCGCACCGCTGTGTCCCCAGCTGTCCCCTTCCTTCCACCCGTGTTTCCCCAGACCTCCCTGGGTCGGGGAGGACCGGCTGGGCCTAGAAAGGCCCGGACGCGGTGGGCGCCGGGCTGTGCCCGCGCGGTGACGCTGCTGTGGCTCCGGCCCCCTCCCAGGACCCCACCAACGGCTACTACAGCGTCAACACCTTCAAAGAGCACCACTCGACCCCCACCATCTCGCTGAGCAGCTGCCAGCCGGACCTGCGCCCCGCTGGCAAGCAGCGCGTGCCCACGGGGATGTCCTTCACCAACATCTACAGCACCCTGAGTGGCCAGGGCCGCCTCTACGACTACGGGCAGAGGTTCGTGCTGGGCATGGGCAGCTCGTCCATCGAGCTGTGCGAGCGGGAGTTCCAGCGAGGCTCCCTCAGCGACAGCAGCTCCTTCCTGGACACGCAGTGTGACAGCAGCGTCAGCAGCAGCGGCAAGCAGGACGGCTACGTGCAGTTCGACAAGGCCAGCAAGGCCTCCGCCTCCTCCTCCCACCACTCGCAGTCCTCCTCCCAGAACTCCGACCCCAGCCGACCCCTGCAGCGGCGGATGCAGACTCACGTCTGAGGATCCCAAACCCCGGCTGGGGAGGGCTGCGGGGGGGAGTGGGGGTGCGGGAGTGGGCGGGGCCGTGCCACCTGCTGGCTCTCCATTGACTGTGGGTGCATTGCAGAGGACCCCAGAACCGGCCGCCTCCAGGACAACCCCCCGCCCCCCGGAGGGCCTTGGCCACCGCCCTCCTCCGAAGCCCTGATCAAGCACAAACCCCGGTCCCCAGCTGCCGCGTGCCAGGCGGGCGGGCAGGGTCGCGGTTCGAGGATGCAGCTGAGTGCTGCGCTGTGCTCTGTGCTGGACACTCGGGTCCCAGCCCTTTCCTGGAGGCCCACCCCCACCCCCACTACAGGCGCTCGAGGCAGCTAGAACTTGGCTTTCATGAAACTTCCTTCTACTCTCCGACCTCCCCGTGAGCTCTACCCCTTGCTGCCCACAGCCCTCGCCCTGTGCCTATTGCTCCTCCACAATCCTGGGGAGAAGGGGGGTGAAGCGCTTCCCAGAATTGAGCTGTACCCCCCAAACCCCCCAGTGCTCCCTGCTGCTCAGAGCCCAGACCCTGGATGCTGAGAAGCCAAAAAGGGCCCTGGAGCATCTCTCCCACCACACTGACCGTGAGCCCACCCCAATTTGTTAGGTGTTTTGTGTCCATATTCTTGCAGTTCTGTCCTTGGACTTGAGGCCTCTGAACTCTGAGGTGGGACTGGCCCTGTCAGGGATAGGTGTCCTGGGAGAGAGAGGGAGAGGCAGGAGGGAACATGGGTGTACCTGGGGAAACTTGCCCACCACTCCCTTCACCAGGCTGTGCAGTTTAGAGGCTCCCTGCCCACCCCTGCTTCCTTACTGCCTTCCTCCCCTACAGCACAACTGGAGTTAATATAAGAAGTGTGAGAGCTTCTCTGGGCTGGGGTTCTTCCAACGGTCATTGCAGAGAGCATGTCCTGGAGCACGTAGGGCTTAAGGGGACTAGAGGTCAGGTCCTTAAAATGATGAGACTTGCCTTCTCAGTGGCTGAATCTCCAGGGGCCTAGATCTACACAAGGAACAATGGTCCTGCCTTCAGTAGGGCTCCACGGGCAAGAGAGAAAGTCCATCTACACATCACCCCCCACCCAACTCACCACCTGAAAATAAATGTTAGGGCCATTACACCACCATATCCGTTCTATCCTTTTGTTCTTGCAGAGCCTCAGGAAGAGGTCAAGAGCTCCGAGTATGATCTGGGAACACGAGGTTCTTTGCCCCCCTTTGAGTCAATTGTCCTAGATAATGAAAGCAGGTGATGGTTCTGGTATTAACAGCACCCACAGGCAGGCTCCCTCCCCAGATGGTGTGCAAAGGCAGGATCCATGCCAAATACAGCGTGGAGGCAACGTGGTCATACTGGGCTTTGGAGGGGTCATTCTAGGCCTTTCTTTCAGTGATGTTCTGCAAGGGAAGCTCCCTCTGTCAGGGGTTCAGGGAAGAAGGCTCTCTTCAAAGAGCCTATGCCACTGAGCACCCTAACACTCTGAGCTTCACTTAATGTCTGGATGACCTTGTTTGAATGGAAAACTCCAGGTAGTGATGGCAGACCAGATGGGATGGACAGATAGGGGCAAGTTAGAATGTTGACAGAGCAGCGGGATCCAAAGGGGGCTTTGGAAAATGCAGAGTGTCCCTAAGGTTGAAGGTCCCTCCTAGGTTAGACCCCTTCTTGTCCAATATTCCCCAGTAATCCTTCCCCGTCATAGGAACCTGTACTCAAAAGTCTGTCCTTCTTTCCATATGTACTGATTCCTTGGATGGCCCCAACCACAGATTCTATACATAATCTTTATAACTCCTCCACCTAGAAGAATGTCCTCCTTCTACCGTATTTCCTATTGCTTCAAAATCCCCCAGTTCCCTAGATAACTTCCTCTGCAGCCCCCAAGCCCAAGAGAGTAGAAACTGATAAGAAATGTAAATGTATATCCCAGTCCGCATCCAGCTCCCAGTGCCATTCTGGCCCCACACGGATGCCGGGATATTGGCCCCTGTGCTCTCTAGGTCAACCTTGACAAGGCTGCTTCTTTCCTGTACATGTTTTGCTTCTGCCAGCAAGGAACAAGATCTAAGACCAGATGCAAGATGGTGTGCTGTGCCGGAAGCAGATGACTCAAAGATTAGTCCATTAATTCCTCCCAGCCTTCCCCACCTCGGAGGTGGGTGACATCTGCCTCCTAATTCTCACCACACCTCTCTTGTCCCTTACCCCTTGCCCCAGCCACATACGCATACGTAGTTCTCATAAAAGGGTCTCCACCCTGAGACCCTTTCTTTCCTGGAATCTCAGGTCATGACGACATAACCAGAAGAACAAGTGAGAACTCTGTTCTCCTGTAGAATGGAAGGAGCTCTCTCCCTCTTGAGCTTCAGGCAGTTGGGATAAGGATGTGAACTACCATGGCAGCAAGCAGA
>ML110881.1:23287-34041 GCA_003697995.1 Taxidea taxus jeffersonii
TGTTTCAGTCTTTCTAACTAGGTCATAAAGTGGGGAAAATGAGAAAATTTTAAGCTAGTCATCTGTCTAAAAATAAATATTTGTTTCCCTGGATGAATACATTCTTGGTATAAGGAAGGGAGGACCATCCATTCTGTCTCTCTAACTACTATTCCTCCTGGGTCCATCTCCTCCTCCTCCTCTCTGACAGCTAAGTCTTTGACATACGCTAAAAGCTTTCATTATCACAGGCCCTGTGGGTTTCTTCACTCCTACACAGCCCTCATCTTTAAAAGGCCTTTTGTGAACACATGCCATTCACAAGCGACATCGTTGAATTGTGACCACATCCCTGCTGCCACTCCATGTCCCCAGACCCCCTCTCTGGGACAGCCTACCCCCATGGCCAGGACATCCTCAACCCCTGAGCTGGCTGATCAGGGACCCTGAGCAAAGCAAAGCTATCTCCTTCCTTTGCTTCTTAACCTATGGCCCTTGAAAATATATATTTTTTTAAGATTTTATTTATCTATTTGTCAGAGAGAGAGAGTGCACAAGCAGGGGGAGCAGCAGGCAGAGGGAGAAGCAGGCTCCCCGATGAGCAGGGAACCCAATGCGGGACTTGATCCTAGGACCCCGGGATCATGACCTGAGCCGAAGTCGGATGCCTAACTGACTGAGCCACCCAGATGTCCCAGGCCTTGGACATATTTTGGAGTGCTAGGAAACCATTCAAATAATGCTCCGTTTTAACTGTCCTGTGTCGTGAATCTAATTAATTAATGTTCAAAGACAAGGTAAATGGAGTCTCAGGAAACAGGCCTTCTTTGGAAGAATCTGGGTCTTAATTAACTAGGGCTTCTTCTGAAATCGGTTACCAATTTTGCAAGGGTAAAAGTGCTACTGAGAGTAGGAGCTGAATATGGGAATTCATCCTCTTGACTGTCACTTTCAGTTAGGCAAAGACATTGTCAGGGGGATTAAATTAACAGATACCACTTTCACCCCCTTTGTAAATTTGACCAGTAGGCAATGTATTCATGACACTATTGGACATTGCACTTGGGAGAAATACTGAATGAAGGAGGAATTTTGATAAGAACCTCCTCTCTTTTAATTTAAGTTTCTCTAGCTCTCCTGCCATGTGCGCCTACAGCAGCGGGACAGAAACCTACCGAGAAAAAGAACTGGATACAATCTTCCTACCAGACTCTTAACTTCTACTTTTGTGTGAGTTTTTTTTCTTTTCCCCTCAGGAGAGAAACACATTTTTAAGCAAGAGAAAATACTCCTTAAGTGTTAAAGTTGGTGATGTGTGTAAATAGTGTTTTAGGAAGCCTCAGAATAATAGATAGTTCTGGAATAGCTTAGTTCAGTAATTCCAACTTCTATCCCCTAGGGTGATTTCAACATCAGAGCCTTCTCTCATTCCCTCCGCCCAGCTCCACCCACCCGGTCTTGCCATATTCTTGAGAGAAAGCTGTGTCTCTGTTGAGGCATGGGTGGGCTTTAAATTGTTGGTCTTCTCCAGGAACCTAAGATCACCCCCAATAGTCTTTTCCCCAAAAAACATTCATCACACCCTCTGTGCTAACCCTCCTGGACAGGGCTGTGGTCTCGCTCACCGGCTTGCACCTTCTCTGTAGTCACTATCCATGAAGTGGAGCCTTCCAATGCATTTGGGCTCCCCCCCCACCAAATCTGACACCTAATGAACTTCAAGGTTCATTTCTCAGGCACAGGATCCCCCACGGGTCTCACTGCCAAAGAACTGGACCAGAAAACAGGCTATCACTACAGACACTCACCATATATCCCTCCCTAAACTTTTAGGCTGGAAATTTTTCCTGGAACTGCGTCTGGGTGCAGAACCATGGGAATGCTCAAAACTAACACATAGTTTTCTGAAGCTATAATTAAGACATAGAGAAGGTCAGAGGGTCTAGAGGAGAGCATCCCAACTCTGAGATTGACCTTGTCAACCTTAGCTTAGGAACCTCTTCTGGAATGCCATCAAAATGGGTCATATTGCCCAAGAAAGCACTTTCTCCAAAAGCCCCTGAAGGCATCTGACTTCAGCTTGAAAATGACTGCCAGAGAGCAGTTTGAACTCACTGTTCACTGTTTGATTATGCAAAGCTTGCATTTGAGTCATTTTGCCAATGTCTTACTTGACTTGTGGGTGATTTGAAGACAAAGACTTTTCTGTATGTTACTCGGTAACTACGCAAGTATTTTGGCCCTCCAGATGTATACCTCACCTGTTTCATATGCTTTCCGGGATTTTCCATCACACAAGGCAGCTTTCCAATCTAATATTTATATCATACTTTACAGTCTGCACAATGTTGTCACAACCATATTTCCATTAGATCCTTAAAACCTCACTGTGACACAGGCACGCGTGACCCAGATGGAGGAGCAGAGGTGTACTTGGCTAATTACATGACAGCAGGGAGAACCCACGATCCGACCATCCGTATTTTGTGTGCACTACACCTTGCCACTTCGAAGACAGAACTGTTTCCGAGCTCAAATTTTTTCATAAGCTAGACAGCCTCTGGGGTAATGCAACTGGATGTACTCATGTCCTCAGAAAGTGTAAATAAAAACCCGAAGTGTCCAAAATTAAGGCAACACCATGTGATGTGAATATAGAATATCATTTATTTAAATGTGCCCCTGAGCTACATAAAAGGCCTGAGCTCTGTCTGGCCCAACTAGGCGGTCGCGCTGCCGGTCCCTTCACTTCTCCAGGCCTCAGTTTGCCAGTCTGTCCATACTGGATTCAAATCTCTTCTACTCCCTCGAGGTCGAAGTCCCTTTCGCCCAGGCCTCTGAGGTGAAGTCAACGTAGGTCACGTGAAGGCGGCCAGCCGGAGGCAGGGGAGCCCTGGTCTACACCGGCTGAGCAAACCTGGGCATAGGGGCACAGATCCCCCAACCCTACCAGGCCTCCCTCTGCAGCCGTTGCCAGGCCCTGAGCCGGTTGCCAGGGAGGCGCCGGCCTCAGAGGAGGCGGGGCGCTGGGGTGAGCGCCCCAGAGGACTCCAGGGTGGACTGCGGGAGGTCCCCACCCGGTTCCCACACTGGCCAGCGCTACCGCCCCACAACCCGCTCCCGAGACGCATGCGCGCCCGGGCCTCCGCCTCAGCCGCTAGGGGCGGGGCAAGCCCAGTGCCATAGCTGCTCCGCTGCTGTAGGCGGCAGAGAAGCGCGCGTGCGCCTAATTAACACCGTTCAAGGACACCAGGGATTAGGTTGGGCTGTTCGTGCAGACCAGACCGTGCAGTTGGGAGAGGCCGTGAGCTCATCCTGGAGTCTAGACTGCTGGAGTAGTGATGCTGGGTGCTTGTTAAATTTCCAGATTCCTGGGCCGCCTCCTCCGCGGCCTGGATAAGACCTAGGTATGCATTCTTAAATCACCCCCAGATGGTCCTGGTCTAAGTGGTCCTCAATGGCTGGACCACCCTCCCAGCTCAATCACTGTAGGAATCGAAGCATAGACATGGAGAAATGACTGACCCACGGTCATACAGAATGACAGAGCCCGGTGTCGAACCCGGATGTGTAGACTTGCACTAACAAGTTTTCGCATCGTGTTCCCTACTTCCCCTCCTGACTCATTTTCAGGGCACGTTTGTTTAATCAGTACCAGGCAGACAGGGAGGCAGTTCATTCCCACTGGTTGAGCTAACGGAAGAACCACAGTTCCTTTCTCAGAACACCAAAAAACCCCATCCAGTGGCTCCAAATCAAAGCTCTACTCCCTGTTATGACTCTGACATTGGAGGAGTAATACCGCACCCTGCAGTGTGCCTTGGGGCTGGGGCACCCTGGAGAGAGCTGAGCCCACCCAAAGGAACAATGGCCAGTCTAGATGGGTCTGTCCCCTCCCCAAAGACACTCTTATCAATACTAATCATGAAAGACGCTGCATATGGCATCAGAAGTGTAACCCAACAAGAATGTAAAACGCTCCCTCATCTATATGCATGTGAGTGGAGTTTGGGGGGAGGTACGGGTGGGGGGGTCTGTCCCATCCCTGTGTGCTGGATTCTGGCTCAAGTTTAGGAGTGTTCAGTAACAGGCAGTGGCCCCAGTCCAGGACAGCTGGATCGTATGTGCTGACAGCCACTTTCAATGGCCCTGGATGGGGAAATGGACACTCCCTTGCATACCCTCACGAGAAGCTGCTGGGGAGGCATCAGGGATAAGCAGAGCTCAGATCCCTGCACACATCCACACCCCTGCTGGAGTCAACAGGTCGTCCCCCACCCCCCTGCCCAACACCCAGGTCAAAGCCTGGGAGACAAAGCTTGCCCCTGTAGAGTGGAGAGGGCTAGGGGCTGCAGAGGCTGGGGCCCTATTTGCTTTCAGACTCTCCCTCTTCCCTAGGGAGAGAGTGGTTAGCAAAATAATGCTAGAGCAGGCAGTTCTATTCCCAGGGAGGTCCTCAGGACTGTTCTGTGGCCTGAGGATGGGTGTTCGCAAGGCTACTCCAACATTCGGCCCAGAAGTGGGTCATCTTCCTCTGCTTCTCCCAGATCTCTGCCCCTCTCTATCTGTTCTGTCCCAGTCTTGCTGTCTCAAAACCTCAAGGCTGCAACTCTTTCCGAGAAAGCCAGGAACACAGCTGTGAATCCCATTCCCTGTGGGGGGAGTTCCAGCTCTCCCTCCTGGCTCCAGATGTAACGGAACAGCTGTGGGGGTGGAAAGATGCCCAGTTGGCAGCGAAGCAGGGCCTGGGAAGATGGAGAACAAAGCAGGGAGATACAGGCAAATGGCAAGGCTCTCCTAATTCTAGAAACCCAGGGAAAACAGCATTTTGTCCCCTGGCCCGGCAACTGGCTGGATGGGCCTTGCCAAATCCCTCAGACGTGGCCCAAACCCTGCCCATCCCAATCCTGGCAGCCTGGGCCACTGGGCAGGACCTTCTTTAACTCCATTTTATGATTCCCACTTAATCTGAGAAAGGAAACTTGGCTTCCTTTGTCTTACTCCACCCCTGTCCTCAAACACACACCTCTCAGCATGAGGTTTCAGAAAGGAAGGCCTGGAGGGGGAAAGAGAGGAAGCTGAGCGGGGAGAGGAGGATGGGTTTCAGCCACTCCCATCTGTCATCCTCCTGCCTCTCCCTACCTTTGGGATGTAAACCAGGATGTAGAATGCCAGGCTGGGTGTCCAGCAGACAGCTCACTCTGGGTGCCACCTGCTTGCCTGCTTCACCAGGGTGACAATGAATGACTTGGCACCAAGCACTGTACCCAGTAATTGTTTCTTGAATGACTGTGGCCTCCTCTGGGTCCCACAGGGTCCCAGAGACACTGCTGGTCTTTAACACGCCTGTCTAGTGCTAGAAGAGGGGGCCCCCTGCCATGACCCACTTGCCCCCTCCATGTCCTCCCCAACCTGAAGGACACAGGGTGTCACAACTGCTCCCATTTTAGGAAAAATAGTTTAATGTTAGGTTTCAAACCTCTTTTCTAGATGAGGTCCCATTCTCTGTGGGACCCCATCCCAGTGCTCTTCCCATGCCTGCTGGGAGGTAGCACCCCTCTCCGAAGGGCACCCACCCACTCCAGATGCCCCTGCCTTCCTGGGAGGCCTGCTCTGGAGCTAAGCTTTAACAGGCCCTGCACTTTTGTGTTTTTATCAAAAGTGGGCAGAACACTGTATTTTGCCCCCTTTTTTTACGCCATGGGACCAGCCCGTGGCACGTTCCTACCCTTTAATTAAATAGCCCATTAAATAAGCCTGCGGCACTGGTGGAGAGGGGGCACCATGGCACAAACCCCATGCCTCCGATGGCCTCCCGCCACCCTGGGGCCTCCACCCTGACCGGATCTGGCCGCCTTGAGAGCAGCCAGGGGCACGGCCCCATCTCAGGCCCCGCCAGTACCAGGACCCCTCTCCACACAGGGGAGGGGGAGTCCAAGCGGGTCACCAGGCACCCCCACAGCCATGGATGGGGTCGCTCTGGTGGCAGAGTGGGCAGACAGGTGGGTACAGCTCCCGCCCCAGTCAGAAGAATGTGAGGTTCTTGATTGCTCCAATCTCCAGCATCCGCTTGATGGCCAAGGCCTCCTGGGAGACATTGTGGCCTGACCCCTGTGGAGACAGCCAAGGAAGCAAACTGAGGGGCTCCCAGGGACCTCCCCGGCCCAAGGAGCACTCTCTGATGCTCCCCACAGCCCCTGCACTTCTGGGAGCTCCCTTCCCTGGGCTGGATCCTGGAAGGACAACACGACCTGTATGGCCAGATACCGAGGACTCCGGCCAGGAGACCAGGAGTCTGAGTTCCAGTTCTGAACCTCGAGCCGCATCTGAGCTCTTAGCATCACACTCACCACCACCCTACCCCCCCGGGGTCCCCAGCTCTGTCCCAGCCAGCTCAGAAGCAGGGGCTGCTTACCGCCATGGACTTGAGTGTGATCTGTTCATAGTAGTGAATGGTCTGCTTCCTGTTGTGGGCGTCCGGGTAGCCAAAGCCGGCGATATGCACCAGGTCACAGAGGTGGAGCGCCAGCGTGATGGCCAGCAAGCCGGTGGTGGGCTTCTGAGAGGGTTGGGGGGGGCGGTTATTAGAGGGAGCCCTGCACCCATCCCCACCTTCCAGGCTAGCACTTCGAAACAGACTTTCACAGAAATATTCTTCCTCTGTGCTGTCTACACTGCGGTCACCAGCCACATGCAGCTCCTGGGCACGGGCACAGGCTGGTGCAGATGCACGTGAACTGACTCTTTCACTTTATTTAATTTTATACTTAATTTAATTAACTTAAACTTAAATATAAGTAGCCAAGGTAACTCAGGGACACTAGACTGGGAAGGCCAGCCCAACACGCCTCGGGGAGGGTTTGGGCCTTGAGGCACAGTGATTCCGTGTTGAATGTTGTACCCCGCAGAACACAAGTATGTCTGGTCTTCACAAAAGCACTTGGAGGTGGACACATTTTACAGATGGGGAAACTGAGGCTGACGACTTCGTTCAAGGAGTGGAAAGGTTCTGCTCTCTGCCTTGGAAAACCTCACGTCTTTCAGAGAACCTGGGGCCCCCCCACTCACGGGCTGTATGGCCCTTGATGAGGATGGGCTCTCCCCTTCCGTGAAGTGGGGACAGCAGCTCTTTTCCTACCCACCTTATGGGCTGCTCTCGGGGCGGGTGGGGGGGAGACCTACTTTTTCCAACCCTAATTCGTCCATGGGGATGGGCAATGTGATACCCTAACCTCATGAATCTTGCCTTCCTCAGCTCCAACACCCTGCCTTCCTGACCGCTTTCGCCACCCACTCCCATTTACAAACCGCTCCCTGGACCTTGTCAGCCCAGGTTTTCCCCAGTGTCCCTTCTGAGCATTCCTGTCATTTCATCTGTCTCTTCCTGCTGGGGTTTTTCCTCCTGTTGCTCTGACTACCACTACGTTCTTACCCAGTTCACATGTTTGCTGAACCGCATTTCCAGGGCCTGCTAGCCCGCTCTGCCTGGTCACAGGCTCCTGGAGCCCGCCAGACTCCTCTCCCCCTGAATTCCCTATATTAGTTAAGCATGTTACCACCCAGCCAGCTGTCTAAGCTGGAAACCTAGAACTGTGAGAAATCTCTCAACTTCACCTGCAAAATGAATGGTGTTGCAGGAGGTCCCTGCAGTGACCCTTGGGTGCATGTGGAACCTACCAATCTGGGACTTAGGACATGACATTTGATTGCCCTACAGGTGCCATTGGCCCTAAGATAGAGAGAGCATCCTGGCAGGCTTGACCTCATGAGCTGAGCTTTAGCATCTGAGTCTAGAGGTCAGTAGTGGAGGAAGTCAGGGGTGGGAGGCACAAGAAGGATTTATCGTGCCATTGCTGGCTGGGAGGTAGAGGGGGCTCTCTCACAAGAAACACGCACAATCTCTAAGAGCTGAGGGTATCAAGGTATCAAGGTATCAAGGGTATCAAGGGTACCAGCAAAGGAAACGGGACCTCAGTCCTGGAACCCTAAGGAACTAAATCCCTCCGACAAGAAGGACCCTGGAAGGGTGTCCCCCCCCACCCCACTCCAGCCTCCAGATAAGAACTCAGCCATGCCCTGCTGGACCGCCGATGGCCAGAACTATAAGTCTATCAGTAGGCAGTACTTAAAGCCACTTGACTCTGGTGGTTTGTTAGGCAGCAATGGGAAGCTGCTACATCCAGGGCATGCCTTCCATTTCCCCCTCCCACAGCCAGAAGCTGGGTTCTGGTCCTTCTCTCATCTCCCCGCTCCAGCCTTCCCCCTCTGCCGCACACCCCATCAGAGGCATAAAACACCTCCTCACTGCTCCCCTCCACTTCACTTGTTCTAGAACTCAGTGCTGGAGGAGCTGGTTGGTCTTGCAAAAGGAAATACACTTTCTCCAAGTCCCTGCCTGATGGGCCCCATGACCCCTCCAAGGCCCAACTCCAAGACCACCTCCTCTGGTTGGGGGGTGGGGGGACCCCCAGCAGAGGTCTGCCCCTCCTCTCAGCTCCCTACTAGGGCATTCTGCCACTCCATGTTGCAACCTGTATGTTTATTCTGCTAGACTGAGTGTCCTTAGGGCAAGGTGCATGTCCTGCACCCCAAGCGTGCAAACATGGGGCCAGGGACTGAGCAGCCACAAAGGAAGGCATTCAACATAAGCTGAATCAGAGTAGATATTCAGTGAAGAATAAAATTTTTTGCTGCAAAATTTGGCAAATACAGTGAGCATCCCCTGTGTACCAATCTCCATGATAGGCGTGTTATATAATTGTGTTTTTAAATTCTACAAGGGCTTTAAAAGGTCAGTATGAACACCAAACACCATCCTCACCACAGAGATAAGGCTCCCAGTGACCAATCTGCCCAAGGCCACAGAGGAAGAAGCAGGACAGCCAAGTCCTGGCGATGTTTACTAGTTACCTCTGACAACTACTATCCCACACGGCCTCTCTGGGGGTTCAGACGGCACGTGTGGAAATCCTCGGGAAGGTACGGCTGAAACGCAAACTACAGCTTGCAGAACTATACTGTGACTCCCCAACCTGGCACATGGCGCGGAAACAGGGCACACGAGACAAAACGAAGCCGGAGCTCCTTTAATTCACTCTGACGAATCCATTCCAAGATAAGATCACAGATAAAGTGAACTCACAGCCAACTGCAGACACTCTAGTCATTCTAAAGTCAAGGCCACAGACTGTTCCAGCAACTCCCTAGTTTATAAATTCTGACCAGCGCCTGCCAAAGCCTCTAACTCCGGCCCTGAGCCTTATAAAAAAGGCTCCCCTAACTTCCTGCCCGGCAGACATGCCCCCCCCCCCAACTCTCCCTGCCCACAGCTAAATACACTGGACTGAATACAGGGGTGTGGGGTGGGAGGCCGTCCAGGGGACTGTTCAAATGCAAACTGGGGTCTCTGTTGTTACTTTCCCGCCCTCCTAGGGTCCTCCAGGGCTTCCCAAGCCTCTAGAAACATCCTGTCCCAGCCTCCGGCTTCCCAGCCCGCCCGCCATCACCCGCACGCACCTGCTTCATCTTGCGCGGCTGCTGCATGGGCAGGCTCAGCAGCTTGTCTGCTGCAATCTCCATGAAGAAAGGGTTGAGAATCCGAACCTGCCTGGGGTTGACATCCCAGATGAGGGGAGGCTGCTTCCAGAAGCCCTTTCGCACCTGCGGGGCACGCGATTGGAAGGGAGAGATGGGGGTGTGCGCAGACCTGTTTCTCGAGTCCAGCCGGGCGGTCCTCAGCAGGCAGATGGGGTCCACGTGATGGCAGAGGCCCCCAGGAGTGCAGGGTGAGCCCGGAGGGAGGTGGAGACCAGGCCCGCAACCAAAAGGGGAAGGGCGAGCAGAGAGGAGTGGGGAGAGGTGGGAGGACCCTACTGGTGCTGGGGGGACAGTGACAAGCTGTGTAAGATAGGGTCCAACTACTGCCCACTTCCACCAAACAGGTGGAAGGGGCTTAAGTGTGGGGCTGCGTAAACCCTTGGCGAAAATGCTAGATGGGACCAGTATCAGCATCTGACTGGATGAGAAAAAGACTGAGGGGACACCACCTGGAAGGACAGACTTCCTGTTCTAACCTACCCCTGCCTGGAGAGGACTACTGACCAGCTCCTTTCCTCCCAGGTTTCTCACTGGCAAACACATATTCTGGCAGCTTCCCTGGCCCAGGCAGCCTCAAGCTTGGAGTGCCACCTGATGCCCCCAGGCTGTCAGACCCTGGCTGCTGTGGTAGCTTCTCAGAAGCCCCACAGAACACGGAAATCCTTCCCCTCCTGGGCTCTTTCACGGGGCAGACATTGTAGAGCGTGAGGTCCTGAGACACGCAGGGTCCTGTCTCTGAGACCCGCCCCCTCCCCTCCCCCGAGTCCCTGCTCACCCTTTTCTTGTCACTCAGGATGGTCTCAATCCAGTGGAAGTCCATTGCCTTGAAAGCTACCAGGACGAGGAGTGTGTCTGGGTTGTTCTCCACTTTGGGGTTGAAGTGGGCGGACTCAGGGTAGAAGAGACGCATGGTGGTCTTGGAGCCCACATCGCCCTCGTAGCCAGCCACTGGGGCATTGTTCAATCTGAAAGGCAGGAAGGAGGAGGCCTGTCACCCGGAGGCCCACGGGCCTTTCAGCAGTTCAACAGTCCCTCCCAAACAGAAGGGACGAGCGCCCGAGCTACAGACCTGATGACCACGTCGTACTTGTTGATGGCGTCCCCCAGCGAGCTGTTGCGAAGCCGGTGCCCATTCCCCACCACCACGCAGCGGCGACACTTGAGACTGCCGTGGGAGA